>JANHQD010002052.1:0-10894 GCA_024721195.1 Marasmius sp. AFHP31
TATCAATGGTGATGCGGATGAAAGGCCACAATGGCCTGAGTCCTTGTCGCATGTGCAAGATCCGCGGCGTCATGGCACCTGAAGGGAAGACTTACTACGTCCCTCTCGATCGTTCACATCATGACTTGGGTAGCTCCGACACTGCTCAGTACGACCCCCGGAAACTCCCGCTTCGCACTGATGCTGAGATGAAGACTCAAGCATCCAACGTTGACTGTGCTCCTAATGCAACTCAATCTGAACGATTGGCCAAGCAGCACGGTATCAAGGGCAGCTCCATCTTAATGCAGTTGCCATCCCTTTCCTTTCCTTCATCATTTCCCTACGACTTCATGCACCTCATCTTCGAGAATGTTATGCAGAATCTCGTATTACTATGGACTGGTGCCTTCAAGGGGCTTGACGAGGGAAGGGGTTCCTATCACTTGGACCCATCGGTGTGGGAGGCAATCGGAAAGGCAACCGCAGCAGCTGGGTCTTCCATTCCATCCTGCTTTGGGGCACGGCCACCCAATGTTGCAGACGATAAGCAAGCCACGACTGCGGATAGTTGGTCATTTTGGCTGCTGTACATTGGCCCTGTCCTATTGGAGGACAAGTTCACTGACGACCAATACTACAAGCACTTCCTCAAGTTCTCAACCCTTGTTCGCCTTTGCCTGGAGTTTGAGTATGAAGAAGGTCAGGTGGAGGTGATCCGGGAGGGGTTTGTTGAGTGGGTTGAGGAGTACGAAGAGTATGTTTTCATTATTCTATTTGACCATGAACAACTGATCCTTACGAACAGAGACGTAGACTATACTATCAGTTTTCCCCCGAGCGATCAAGTGCATGTCCGCTCACCGTTCATGCATTGCTTCATGTAGCAGACATGATCGAGGCCATGGGCCCAGTCTGGGCTTACTGGGCTTTTCCCACCGAAAGATATTGTGGGAGACTTCAGCCCGCTATTCGTAGCAAGCGGTATCCCTTCGCCAATATCGACAACTACCTCATTTCAGTATCCCATCTCTCTCAGATCAAGATTGTTCATGGCCTCGAGAGAGAGCTATCGTTGAGGCAAGACAAATCTGACTTCATCAAGGGGCAATTCCATCATCCAAACTGTACGTCTTTCACCACTGTGCCTTGTCTGTTATCTGATTTTTGACTGCGACCTTACTGCGACCTTGGACGTCTTTATCCTAGATCCATCATGTGTTCTACTGCCACCACACAAGCCATCTTCCACTGTCTCCAACGCTCTTCACAGCAAGATCATGGTCCATCTCGCGACGCGTCTGACCAGCGAGACTTGCAAAGTCACAAAGGCCATGGTCAAGAAGGCTTATCAAGCATCAAACGTCACTCGATGGTACAAAGTCCGTAGACTTGAGGGCGGTGATGACATGGTTGCCAGCAGCCTTGTTGCATATGCTGAGGATCGTCGGGATGCAACATTTGTACGGGTATGTGTATTTTCTGTTCTATCTGTACAAAATACACAGCTGACGGAACACACAGTATGATTTACTCGTCGATATCAATGCTCGGAATCACCGGGCGGCTCCCGAATATGCCCCACAGCATTTCTATGGGCAGCTTCAGGATATTCTGGTCGTAGTCTTTCCGGCATCACAGGCGCTCGACGTGCCAGAGGAAACGACACTCATCTTGGCTGCTATCGAGCGCTGCGCAGTATACGATGCAAACGAACTGGGAATGCCAGTTTATGAGAAGATGGGTGTTACGGAGGTGGTAGATATTGGGACTGTGCAGTGCTTAGTTGGTAGGATACAGGAAGGAAGACGATGGACTATTATTGACAGAAGTGGGACTATTAGTAGGTCGTACTATGTACCAGGCGAATGATACAATCTCGATTCTTTGATCAAACCGTGGTCACGCCGGATACGGGTGATTGTCGCCCTCACCCCACTGAGCACAAAACCCTTCAGAGGGGTGATCGCGAGACCGCCCGGGCACCGGGCGAAGTGTTCGCCCAGCAGCACCCCGAAAAAGGGCGACGGGCTGCAACCACCCCGAAAAAGGGCGAGGTCCACCCCGATCCGGGTCCATAGTGCTAAGCTTCTCTGGGCGTATCTTGAATGATAAGTACGTACTACGGCAGTTCCGGTTCTTCATATTGGGAGTTTTCAGATCACATTACGTATCCTTCGGAATACTCATGCATACTTGAGTTGAGGCAAGTGGCTCAGGTGGACTTTCAGATTGATTGCAGCATATCTTGTGTATCCAGAGTCTCTTGCTAGGTTCAGGAAGAACGACTGTTCACAGCCGTACGCATACGTTTAGAGCTGTGCCAAGTGTTTGGGGACCTTGCCATACAAAATTCCTTGTCTCCTCGCATTGTCTAGGCGCACACTCATGGCTTAAAAAGGCCGGGCCCCTGTTTATGTGGCCCAACTTTGGAAACCATCCTGTATCAGGTTGTGCAACAAGATAGATGTCCCAGATGAGCCCAGCCACTCTCATCAGAAGACTAGTGCGCAACGGTAATATTGCATGTAACATGTGGGATTCACTGTGAATATGACACTTTTCCGCGACTTGCAAGTTCATTCCAAGTGCTCGCCCTGGTACCACTCCACTGTAGCACCTGCTCCTGTTTAGTAGTAAATCCTATCAACCTCGACATTGATCGATGTTTCCATTTGGAGGCTCCTAAATGCAAGCTGATCCCCGCTTGCAACGTATATCCCTTGCTTGAACGATTGCTGTCGGATATGGAGAATAGCCCGGCTTGCAATGATGGAATGGAGTGCCCTTATAGAGCTTATGACGAGTAGTTGTCAAACATAGGAGTTCTCATTGGATGAGAGTATTGTCTTACCAGCTGAGGAGATACTCGAAGCCCTATGTTATATACAAAGGTCAAGAGGTGACCCATCTATTGAAATTATTAGAGAACGTACCGGATTTGTTGTTATGATGACGATATTTGTCAGGGAGCAAACTGCGGGACGTTGTGAGCGCTCACATTTTGGTAGCTGTGTTTGGGTCTTACATAACTGAAAAACAAAGTATGTGATTCCTAGAAGTCAAAGTGCCGAGTAATCACGATCAAAGAAATTTTTTCGATGATTCCGCGACTAACCATCTTGATACATGATCCTCGTAATACCGGCCTTGCCACCGTTGTGATCTGGGCGAGGTACATCAGAACAAATATATCGATGAGATTGAGACTTACAAGCTTTTGCAACTGGGATCATCATCAAGATAAAAGTAGCTGTTACTCTCGTGATTCTTGGTCCGGGCTTGGCAAATGAGACAAGTGACCCACCTGTATCATACACCGCCAGCATTGTCCAAGAAAGATATAGTAGATTATTGGCTCCTGCTACAAAACAGCCTTGTCGATTCGGAATTGGAAGCGGCGGGTCAGTGTCTGTATGTGTCAGTCGGATGGGAAGGAACGTGGATCTGTGCGACTTACAGATGACTCCTTGGATAAATTTACCAAGATAGAAAGCGGCGGGGGTGAAGCACCCGATGTAAAGTATCCCTAGTCCAGCTGTGAAATACTTGTGTCGTCCCCAAACACCCCAGACACGGAGGCTTATCAGAGCTGAGAATTGTTGCATGACAGAATCAACAACAGGGGTAGAGACGTTCAGCGGTTGATTGACTTTGACTCACCTTCTGAGAGGAGGATACCAATGAATCCAATCCCTGTTTGAGACACCAAGTCAGCTCAAGGATGAGGGGAAGCCAAAATTGGAGTGCGACATACAAAGGAGGACCTTCGTTATGAGCAAGCAGGCGACCGGATCAGTCAAGCCTTGAACTTCTCGAACCGATCAGCCTCTAACGTACCGTGCTTGATAATGGTGAATTGATAACTCACGATACATCAGTAGCACCACGCCGTCTAGGAACGGGAGATACCGCTGCAACAGATAAAGTGCCTTCAATAGTGTCCAGGGAGACCTCCACATCAGACTTATTTCCATGTCCAGGTTGAGAAATGTATCGTAGACAACAAGGGTAGCAGCAGATGCTTGTATTCAGATCAGTCACTCTGTGAGGAATCTTGTGAGGGTTATGGGAGGGCATACACTGGAATGACTAGGAGAGGTCATTAATCAGTAGAATACGAGGCCACTTATACACGGACATACTGTGGACCAGCGATTCTGCGACACAACATGAGTCACGAGCTGCAATATTGCTTGAAGGCTCTCTGCAGACATGAGAACTGGAGGAGGGAGGATGCGGTGATATGGAGAACACATTTTTCTAGCAGGCTTTTATGTGTTCGTGTCTGAATGTTGTCCAGGAGTCTTGGCTCTGATTGGGGCCATCTTTCGAGCTTGAGTGGCTGTGGAACCTGAGCACATGCTCTGATTTATTTCAATAAACATCAAAAAGTAGGTACAGGAAGTGATACCACGAAATGCTGCATAATGGAGCACGAGGAAGATGGCGGTACGATTCACAGCTCTCAACAAAGTCAGGAAAGGTTGTACAACTTTACCGCACTGATCTTGTTTGGTGTTCGCTCTACTTAACTACACACAACTAAAGTCCAAGTTCAATCGAGTACCTCTCGTGGTAAGTCTTATTGAATCAAATTCGTTCGATGATCTTGGGAATCCTCTCGAAGCCGTCTGGATCCAATGTTGTGATAGAACATTGTCAATCGACCGTGAGTTGTATTGGTTAACACTTCATGAAGCATAGCCACGAATCTATTGAAGCTCGAACACGAACAAATCGATGAAGCCGGGCCCGTGCCGAATGGTTCTTCAAATAGCTGTAAATCTATCACTGTAGATGAACAGCCTGGGGGGAACCGTTCCTGATGATAGCTGAGATGGAGCGTGTGTACGCGGCTGAGATCTTGCCACTGGGTGTGGAGTGTTGATTTAACAGCCTGCGGTCTGAGAGTTCGCATGATGGGACATATGAGAAACAGAGTCCTCTATCGTTTCAGGTCGAGAAATATCTCTGTACAAAATACAAGTACATATTCATAGTCAAGACTCCCTCTGTGGTACAATCACGTTCCGATGTTCACCCGATTTCAAGGGACCTATCACTATGATAAGAAGTTGATAAGATGGAAGAGTATCAAAAATGCCTGAGGCTACTTGAGTCATACCAATAATTGGGGTGTGGAACATTGTGCCAGGAATGTTGAAACAACCCGTGAGAGTTTGGGTAAATAGCGTTGGGATACGGGGAATCCTATGATCCAATGGCCATCAACCACCACTTCCGAAGTTGATGCAGGAAGCGCGGTACAGTTCTAGCTGTGGTATACCCTTGGTTTGGAGGCTGTTTGTCGTGGTAAGAAATGAATGGAAACAAACAAAAGGCTAGAGGAAGTGATGAAGATTGTTTCTAGTATAGCTCCAAGGAATACAGTATATCCAAGCTTTGAGAACTCCTGTTGTGATCATCCCAACATCAGTGAGATTTTCCGGTGCCTGATCCTCCTGCTTAACGTTACCCGTTATGATGTTCTCATTAGGAGCAGTTTGTTGAGGACTGCGAATTTGAGAACCCTCCCCTAACCAAGATATCTGACAAAAAAGAGATGTCATCCGAACAAAAGAACGTGCACACCTTTGTAACAACCCTATTAATTCTTCTCAACCAATTTCTTTGGGCTATCCAATAGGTGCTCAATGAGGGAGAGAGGGACCAGGGAGACTAGTTGCGTTGCTCCTGGTCTCCTTGGGAGTCTAGAGCAGATATGGGTTGGCTGAGACGGATGCTCAGGTATGGGCAGAAGGCCCCTGTGAGACTTTCGACACTCAGAAGGGGGGAGGGGAAGACGACTGCAAAACCCACCTCAAGTAGGAACACTTGTAGTGACACGTCCAGTCGTCTGGATAGCCCACATCTGAGTAGAAACGGAAAGGCGAGATGAAAGTTAATATATTTCTCGGGAAGGAGGCTTGTAGAATATATCAGTGTACTGGAGGTAGCATGTATCGAACAAAGTTGTGATGTAACGTAGGTTGCATATACAGAGCCATAATTTCTGCGTGTCTGCGTAAGTAAACTAGAAAGGCATCACTTTTCCAGCGGCCTAAAACCTTCACTGTGTCGAATGGAACTCCTTGTGGGAGGTATTCTAGCGTTGACCCTATTCTGATGCCGTGTCCTTGTAGCATTTCTAGGTTCTGGGCTTTAGCTACTGTCGCCAATCGTGCTAGGAAGGCGTGTTTTGTGAGTGGGCATAAGGAGGTGGTCTGTTGGCTGCTCGTGCTATGTAAATAGGTGAAGAGATGGTGATTGTTTGGAGGATTATTGATGTCAAAATGGTTCTGTAGTATCGCCTTAGGGTCAGTAGGACCTGTTTGAGCTGCTCAGTAGAAATCTTCCCCATTCGATGGCTCTGCCTTGGTACAGGGAATGTGGAAGATGGTTGTTTCGAGGTTGTTACGGTCCACACCTTCTCGCATATTCTGTCGGGTGACATGTTGGTCAACTTTGAAGTTGGTGAGGCGGTGTACTGTGAACTCTCCCAGCCAAGCACTGCTGTAGAAAGTGGTGGTCAAGCATGCTGCTACTGCAGCGTCGAGAGGTTCAGATAAGTTCAATCCCCCGATGAGGTTGGTCATGAACTCTACTGTCCATGGTTTCCACTGTTTTCTTTGGGAGCTGGCTGGATGGTTTTTTTCTGCTGATCTAAGTATGGCATCCACTTCCAACCTATTCATACTCCAGTCTAGTCTGTGTTGAATCCGCGGCCTAGATGTTAATTAGTCCCGGTTCACTTCTCCCGCACTATGGTTATGTGGAACAGTACTTTGTGACTGTTTCATTGTTCATTATGCTCCATATGTACAATTTCTATTAGATATCTCTTTATGGTAGTTATATTCATTCTACATGTATATAAGCTGGTAGTTCTCTATGTGAATCGATAGTGTGCTTGAGCTTCTATGTCTCGCCTCTAAACTCTCTATCAACTCTCCTGGTAAGTAGTAGTTGTAGTAATGTAGTAGTTTACTGCGCTAGGCGTCATGCTGGCTCTACAGGTTATGAGCCCCGCTTAGCCCTACTATATTGACAAGCACCGTTATGGCTGCTGTCAATGGCTAACTAGGCTATGCCTGTACATACCATCAACCTCTTTATTGAGTGCTCGATCTATGGCATTGATGTATCGTCCTTCGATGACATCGGATCTTACGGATCCAGTGCTCATCATTGAGCATAGCGCCCATCATGGCTGCTTTGTTATGAGCCTAACACTGGACTAGACGCCCGTGAGCTTAGACGGAATTCATTCACTCCCCAGCATCCAAACCCGTAACCCCGATACCGGAACGTTCTAATTGAAAGGAAATGGCTGCATGGAAACAAACCCAAGGCAACGTGCAAAGATGGCCCAAAATCAACTCCGAGGGTACAAAACCCATGCCTGTCGTATCCACGAGTCTTCTTGAGTTATGAAGAAACACCGTGACTTGGGTCTCAACTTATCTTCACCAATCAGGACTCAGCCAGACTGATTACGCATGTTAATACTGCAGAAAACCCTAAACCCACAAAGGTCTGTGGAATTGCCAAATAGCCTCCTTCTAGTTGACCAAACGATGCGTACCCCGACCGCCTACACTCTTGACTCAACCAGGATGTCACGGTGCCACCAAAATAATTCGAACGCTGTCCCCTTTCTTTCCCACCTGCCAAGGAAGAGGCGCCGTTATGGCTGCTGTCAACAACAAGCACCCTTGTGACTGCTGTTGCTAGTCAATGACGAGCGCCCTCATAGGCTGCTGTCTATGGCTAACTAGGCTACGCCTGTACATGCCATTGACCTCTTCATTGAGTGTTTGATCTATGGCATTGATGTATCGTCCTTCGACAACATCAGATCTTATGGATCCAGTGCGCATGTCTGAGCATAGCGCCCTTCATGGCTGCTTACCCTGTGTTTTTGATTAGATGCATGCTGATGCTGTCTTTTCACAGATCCAAACCCAAACCTTTCAAATCCAACAACATGTTCGATCTTAAGAAAGTCTTCGAGAAGAAGTTCGATGGTACTGGTTTCCTCCAGTGGTATCAACCTACCTTCAAAGGTGTCACCATGGCTGAAAAGCTCTATGACAACCTCACTGGTGTCGAGGCCAAGCCAAAGATGCCTCGTGGTCCTGTCGCCGTTACTGGCGAAGGTGATGACCAAGTCACTGTCTATGGTGATCCTGACGCTGCTCAGCTTGCAGTTTACAACATGCAGCATGACCAATGGAGGCAGAACAGCCAACAGTTGATGGGGTATTTTAGCCTCACGATGGTCAAGGAGCAGTTCGATGTCATCAAAGGCATGCGGGCTTGCGATGCCTGGAAGAAGTTGATCAACATCCATGGTTCTCCGACCCTCTCTGTCATCTATGGCGATTTCCTAAAGACTGTCACCTTCACGCTTAACCAGCAGAATCCCCTTGGCAGTATCGCCAAGTTGAAGTCCTACTTCGAGCACCTTGACACAGTTGGTGTCGACATCCCTGAGCTTATCAAAGCTCTCATCCTCGTTCAAGCCATCCCAAAAGTCTGGGAAGCGGCTGCCTCCAAGTGTTTGCACGACTATTCGCACCTTGGAGAAGTCGAGGTTGATGATAAAGCCAGCTCTCATAGCAAGAAATCGGGAAGTAGTAGCTCGACAGGCCCTGCTGTTAAACCAGCTCTTACCCTTGACCGTGTCCAGGACGCCATCATGGTCGAATATGAGCATCTCAATCCTCAGTTTGCCGGTCGACTCACTGCAGTCAAACACGGTGGGACCAACGCTCCCTCGTTCCAGCAGCAGCAGCGCCCTCACCCTCCACAGCGTCAACAACAGCGTGGGCAGCAGCAGCAGCAGAACCAGCAGCAGCAGTGTGCTCCTCCTTTGAACCAAGATAAGGGTAAGAAGAAGAAGCAGTAGCAACGAGGCACGCGTGGTGGCATTGATAGGGATACTGGCAATTCTGGTGGCAATCACGGTGGCAATCATGGTGGCAACCGCCCTCATGGTCATTCCCACTTCGCCTCCGTGGCAAGTACTATCACTCCTCCCTTCTCCTCCGTTACAAAGCGCAAGGATCGGGTTGCATTGAATGCAATCGAGCAGTCTCTCTGTGCTGAGATTGCATCGGAGAATACCTACCCTCTTCCGACCAGTCGTGATCCATGGGCAGGTTACGTTCCTCCTAGCACTTGGGACGAGACCTATCCGGATCTTAACTTCAAGGCTGTGTCACACCTCCCTCCTAGTCGTGCTAGGGGATCTCCACCTTCGGTGACCTTCAAAGGGTTTTGGGACAACTCGTGCGACAGTACCCTCGCACAACCTCCTTCACCTCCACCAAAGAAGAAGAACCCTGCTGTTATGCAGAAGTTCACAGGTTTCAAACCTTTGGAGTCAGTATTTCAAGATGTTCATGAATCCCGCTCTCTTGCTAACAGAATCGGTGTACCCAAGACGGTGCGGTACCTCAAACTGCTCGAAGATGTCGTGGCATCCAAGGGCCACCGCTCAGACCAACTGGCAAGCAAGGCCCGCACCTCCCTCCAGGACCGTATCGGTCCAATTGCGTCCTCTTCCAAACGTACTCTGGAGGAGGATGACAAGGAAGATGACGGACCTGGATACTCTTCTTCTTCTTCTTCTAAACGTGCTCATAGCATTGGTCCTGATGAAGTTGATGAAGATGTAGACATGGGAGATGGTAATGACCTAACTTCTTTATTCGGTGATGATGTTGACGACGACATTGCCGAAGCTGCAGGGGTAGAAGAGTACGTTCCAGACAACATGTTACGGCTGAGGTCGCAACTTATAAGTTCAAGAGTCAAGTCAGGTTCGTCAATACTAAGTCTCCTGAGGAGAACCTTAGAGTCGGTATGTTCTGGTCAAAGTTGCGAGTGCAAGAGTAGTGAGATTGAACTAGGTCAAGCTGAAGAGCAAGACCGTCTGTTACAATACTTATATACTATAATACACATGTAAGTAAAACTTGTAATAGATACGGAACTCATAAGAAAAGAACGAGACATGTAACAAATATAATACGTGTAAGAGAATATGATACGAGCAAGAGGAACATGTTAAATACGAATGGTGTTTCAAGGACGAAACATGTGAGGCTGCGGATAATTAATAATGAAACTGATCAAAGAAAAATGAGGACATCAGCGTCTGCCTTAAAACACATGTTCTACACATGTCAGTATCATGTGGCAGTAACTGTAACATTACCCTCTTCCTATAGTCGAATGTCCTCGTTCAATAATCTCTATAAGGCTCTCCATTGATGTTACCGACGGCATCAACGTCAATGTCATCCCAAGTGTAATTGTCTGTAATAGAAAATGGTTGAGTACGATTTGGTTCCAAGATTCTTTGTCGTTCTGGGCACCGAGAGTTATAGTGGCCAGGTGCAAACCGTCTGCAATGTTTGCAACAAAACCGTGGGCATTGCACTGCAATATGTCCTGCTGTGCCACACCGAAAGCAAGTGTTACTGTCATGAAGTGCCGCTTTTTCCCCTATCTTTTCCTTTCTTAGCGCCCATTCCCCTTTCAGCGCCTGTTTGATAGTTTGATGCCCACTAGATACCCAGTTCCCCTTTCCACATCATTCCCATCATTTCCTTCCTTGTTCTTTCACATCGTCTTCATAACTGATCCCATCTATTGTTCCCTTTGTTCTCCTTGTTCTCTCACATCACCTTCACAACTGATTCCATCTACTGTTTCCATCGTTCTCTTTGTTCTTTGACATACAACAGTTACTCGTCCCGGACTCGTTCTTATTCTATACCTGGACTACTATTGTTCTCCCCTTGTTCCCTATTATCTTTCTTTATTCTCGCACAACTCACCTTACAGTATATAAGCTAGGTAGTTTGCACCTGGTCCCTCATCTTGACCTCTTGTCGTTGGG
>JANHQD010002053.1:0-13413 GCA_024721195.1 Marasmius sp. AFHP31
AATGTACGCCCCACATACTCCGAGGCTGCTTGACAGCTTCCCGTTTCGAATGTACGAGAGCAGATTTGACAATCGTGATAATCTATCGTAGTTGGAAACCATCGTTGGTAGCAATCGTCACACCATCTCGTCTCGAGGCAAGTCGAGTTGTCGACGTGGCCTCTGATGACAGAATCATATTGATGAGCATACGTCACCTGTTCGGAGATTGCGGGGATAAACTTCATCATTGGATCTCAATGTCCTCGGAGCCGAAAATGCGTAGCTTCGCTTTTGACCACGACAACACCCTCCTCCCTTACTATCTTGGCTCCTATATTTGCGTTTTGAAGGTACTTTCGTAGGCGGCGGCGGCTTTAGATCTCTATGTTGGATATTTGGTAGCTCTTATCAGAGCTTGAAGGTACGATGCTCTCGTCTGCTCCTATATCCGTCCTCATCTTTTGAGTACTTTTCGGCTTGGAAGCTCTCTACTCAATCTACATCTGGCAACGACCACGCACGCTTGGACCCACTGTTCCTCCTACAACCTCTCAGTATTGCTCGAGCCGCTGTAGCTGACCAGCGTTGTTAACCTCCGAAAGACCTACGACTATCCAAGCCCTTTAAGTTAATCAGGACCCAAGCAGCAACAACCCTCTGCGGACGTTCTATCCTCACTATGACCTTGAAGTGCCAATTCGTCAATCATCAGCTACCCTTCATTTGTCGTATAAACCAACACGCTCAGTCCCTTCCCACGCAAACATATGCTCGGTTTTCGTCACGTAGTCTATTGTTGTGACTCCCTTTCCCAGAGCTATCACGACAGAACGAGTAGATGTGTTTTTTGAACACGTTACCGTGTGATTGGCGTTGGTGACTAGCAGGAAGGAGGATTGCTAGCGCAAGAGGGTGACAAGAGTATGGGGGTAAAGAAGAGAAGGTGGAGTGTGTTAGTGTTGAAGAAGAGTAGGCCGGATATTTCGAGGACAATTTGGGGTGGTCGTAAGTGGTATTTGGATGTTTATATGAAGGTACTTCTCTTTTATTCCCGACTCTCCTCCCCCTCTCCTTTCCCCTTCCCCCCTACTCACCCTCATCGTTTTCCAGCTCCAAGCTATCACAGATCTGGCGACGGCGCCGCCATGGACAAGGACGAATGCATCTGGGTCATAGATCGCGTGGACGAACGTCTCAGGCCATCGGATGTCACCGGCTAGAATTGAGCGCGTCGACTATACATAAGGGTGTTGCAGAGACAACTGTGATTGGGGCGAATGATGAGAGTTGACATATATCTGTCTCTGAATGCTGACCGATCTGGGAATCTCAGTCTGCACGACGCTAAAGTCGACAATCGGAGAATGCAAAAACCAAGCTGGCTGAGCATCGAGTGACCTCTGAAACACAATGTGTCACCGCTTCCGCCACCAGCACCACTATGTGAATATATATATCATCATTAGGAGGGAGGACTAACCATCGCAGCTGTCCCAAACGGTCTTAGGTGAGTGCCTCCTATGTACGAATTATAATCTTTCAATCGCGGTTTATCCGCACAGATAACTTGGAAATTTTAGTATTATCGTGGCGATATATGTTGCGAGCGTGTGGCAAGTTAGGTCGAGTTTTGCGAGATAGAGGTGCTCGGATGTTCTTACATAGAGTAACCGACAACAAGCGAGATTGCATTGAATAGGATGCAGAGGGCACAAAAGAACCCTGAAGGCTCTAGAACAGTAGGAAGAGACGAGAACATAGGCAACCGAGAGCCAGGCCGAGCTGATTGGCATGGTAACCCAGAAGGCAGAAAGATGGACGGAAATCCGAATCAAAGAGAATGAACACAGCGCGAAAATCGGAAGGCATAGTAGATCGGAATATACAACAAGGGTATGAATACAGACAAATATCAAATTGGTGGCTGTTTGGAACGATGTGAAAGAGATCGAGTTAGCAGATTCCCGAAGTGAGACCCACAAGAGCACAAGAGCAATAGCGAGGATTGCGAATGGTTAAAAGAAAAGGGTGCGACTGTACTGAAACGAACGCATACACAGACTATAGCCCGAAGCCGAAAGACGACCCGAAAACTCACCCGTTCGTATGGATGGAGAGAGAAAGGACATCTTCCTCTGCAAGTCTTCTCGATTCTGGTTGGCGTGGCCGGATTTTCGAACGTGCGTGTGATTAAGTCGGCGAAGGTTGGCAGAAAGAGCTGTGACTTGAGGTCAGAGACGGACATACATCGGCGAGCTAGGGTCAAAGTCAAAGTTAGGGAGGAACATCGAGAGAAGGTCACAGTGCAACGCACTCGTCAAGAGAGATTTGTCCTTCAGTGACTCCCACTGAAACTGGAGCTGAATACCGAAGTGGTTGGCGCCGAGGCTTCCAATGGCTAGGTAGGAGTTATGTCACGGTATCGGCATTATGAATGATATAGATGGCGATGATAGGTGACCGGCAGTCTCTCATCTTCGAAAAGACAGCCTTTCATGTGTATTTTGATTCTTTACCCTACTCCTACTATAACCTTAGTACGGATTTCCCTCTAGTTGTGGAGCAGCGAGTGATTCCTTGCTGCAATCTTTCGGGTCAAAGCTTGAAACTGAGTAATGAGGATCAAGCCGCCGGACTCTGGGGCTCTCAGAAAAACTACTCACACCTGTCATGACGAGAGCCGGCTTAACTTGGCTGTTGCTGATCTGTTCCATTGTAACATTGATCTGAGTAGTCCATATGGTATCTGGGAGAGTATGAAATACAGGTCCCTGGTAGTATATCGGTTAGTACACGCGCCTGTCATGATTTGGTGCGACGTGCGAACGCGCGAAAGCTGGGTTCGACTCCCAGCCAGGGAGGTGATATCGTGCATCGAACCTGTTCTTGGGAATGATCATCAAGTTGCTTTTCCCTGTCGTTTATCTTTCCAACCATAAAGAAGTTTCGAAGCCTTTCTCCCGACGCGCTTCCAACGATAGCGAGGAACAATCGAATATTTGCAGTGGTATCCTGGCTCTGCTCCTAACTACCCGCAAGATTTTGGAAGTCTATGAACAACTCGTTCTGCCGATCGAATCTATCTTTGCTTCTTTGCAGGCTAAAGCTACCCGATTGAAGAAGGATGAGAGAATAGCAAAGAGTTGAATTTTCATTATAATGGAACTAAGTATACATAGCCACCTTGATGGGAAAAAGTGTCTCAACGTCGCGGTCGATTGATTTTTCAGAGACGCATTCGCCATTCATTGTACATAATCAGAATAAAAATACTGTCGTTCATTAACTATTCATAACGCGTTCAGCCGACACAGGTCAATGTACCGCTCTTGTCAACACAACCTAGAAATCATACATTGGTTAGCTCTACGCCGAACTCGCGGACTGTCTAGAGATCGACTCACTACCCGAGATTACTTGGGAAGAGTCCGACGGACCAGCGTAGTACTTGCAACTACTGCCAGCGTGGTGGTCTTTGTTGTTGGGTGGACCACAAGCAGAGACTGGTGGTTGAAGGGGTTTATACGAGTAAGTACGTTGCGCCTGTGAGCTCACATGGGACTCGTCGTACCTGGGTCGGTAGCGATCAAGGCAGCGCCCATAGCCTGACTGGCGAAGAGAAGGGTGAGGGCAGAGACGATGGTTGCAGTTCGGAAGAACATTATTGGTGATAAAAGTAGTATTTGGTGTTCGTTGGTTGGTTGGTTGGATTCTGGTCTTTGGAGATTTACTCGGAAGGGTTTTATAACATCCATGACTGCTCTTTGATACTATTTGGACAAGTTTAGAGAGAGTGCATCGGAAACAGCTCCAACTGACCCCAAATTGCTTTGAGGTTACTGGACGAGAAGCGGTAAGTACAGCCGTGTTCTACACATTGTTTGAGTGGACGGGATGACGGAGCGACCCTTCCTCGAATTCCTCGCCAATTGTCGAACTAATTATGGTTGTATTCTATGATTAATTCAACTCAAGTTACGAGCGCAGTCCTTTTGGAGCTTACCGAATTGAATAGCGCTATTTAACACACGCGTTACTCCAATCGCATCACCAGCGAGCAAAGAAGAATCTACCATTGACTTACGCGAACCCTAGTTTCACCTTTTGAAGGTTACGTGAAACACGGTTTGGGAATACATGAGTCCTAAGTGAGTCTGACTCTGACCGCGATTGGGCGGACAACGCTCCGAGAGAATTATCATGAGCCATGAAAGGTGATAACTAATTGGCGTAGTGGTGAGACTCTCATCAAGTTCCCGTGCTAAATCATACGATCACGGCAACGTCGGGGAGGCAATGTCCTTGCTACTTCGACAATGTTCGTGGCTATACCTTTGATTTTTCGCTCTCCGTGGGGCGTTAACGGGTAAGAACTCCAAAGTACGTATGATCATCGACGCCTCGATTGAGGTTCTGAGGTGGTGGGGCCGAAGAACCTCAGATTCGAGAAGGTTGAAGCTTCAATGTCGACATCCCGATGAAACGGTAACCTGTGTCATGTATGGTAACTCGTCATGCACTGAACAGCCCACGTCTGTGATAAATTACTACATCTTGAGCAAGTCTCGAGCGTCGCAAGAGCACCAGCTAATGTGAGATTACTATTTTCCTGCTCCTGTTGAATCCCGAGACACCCGAAAAAATAAAAATTGTCGCTCCATGGTGAATTGTTTTGGTTTTAAGCAAGTACGTAGAGGTCCTCCACAAAGCTCCGCCCTGAAGCAAGTACTTCCACAAGATCGATAAGTTCAGGTATACCTCATTAGGCCACAGTATTATTTTATTATTTTTTTGCGGACAGAACTTCGAACCTATGCTGACGGTTAATGAAATATTAAGCATGAATAGAGTACGCTGGTGAGTCTTCATCCTCGTACGTGGTGTCTAGGGTGAGAGCGCTCGTTGTGGCGCCCACAGCTTCGGGCGACCAACCAGACGCGATTTTGGAGAAATGTGATACAGGGATCATTCAAAACGCATTCCAACATCCCCGCCAGTCGAGTATCGCTCAAATGAGACACCGTTAGAGCGGCTAAATATAGATCATAGAGTCGTAGCGATAATGTATCGAGATAACTTGACTAGCAAGAAAATAAGAATCCGTCATGGTTTTACGCGGGCATACCCTAGTTTCATCCTTGAGCCCGGTTTGAGACTGGCTTTCAATCAAAATCCCGAGACTCTATTAGCGGTAAGTTCTCCAAATGTTGCCATACGTGGCGTTCTGGGATGTACTTGCTGGATATTCGCCGATGAGGCCGACATGAATTAGCATCGCCTCATATCGGACCTCGTCATGTTTCGGGACTCTTGACGATACAGGGGTCCCGAGTGACTCCACATCTCTCGTAATTCATGTGCCGTAGTAACTAGACGCACAATGACAATACAGCACTAAGGCTTCATCTTAGTGCACGATCTCACCTCGCTCCAAACGGAGTAGTTACGAATCGAAATGGCTCGCCTCTGGGCTGTTCTTGTACTAATAACATGATAAACATGCTCTGTATAGATGATGTCAATATCTGTATACCGACCACTGGCCTCTACAGAGTTGAGCTTTTAGCGTCCTATTTGGAGACGGCTGAAGTCAGTTCGAAGTGGATTTACGACGTTGATTCGTTTTCAGTGATACTTGTGGGTTATGTTGCTTAAATTGACTCACAGACCTTTACCTATGAATGTCACGAAAAAAATAGAGGGTATCAAGGGACCCATAACCCAACCACGCAACTACCCTAATGCTTTCCGGAGGATTCTGTGAAACAGAACCGGAGAGCTTACATCGAACAAGATTTGGGGAGATCACTCAAGTCAACCCGTCGAGAGCATGAGTCAACAGCCAGTATCCAAGTGATGTTTCACTGACCCTTCGAAGAATGAAACTAGGATTTGATTGCTTAAGTCAGTTGCAGACCGTTGTTTGATCAGTATCTCACGATGGTATTTGCAGTAATTTGCATCAGTAGACAGCAACTGAATCGAGTTATGTACGACTCATGATTGAATTAGTTTCTCTGATGAATTATATGAACTATTTATAAAATATGCTGGAGGCGGGGGCGCTGGTTGGCAAGGGTTTCAAAAGTGACGTTCAGTCATCCCGCCCACTCCAAGTAACGCACAGGACACGACCGTACCACCCCTCCGTATATCCCAAGGGAATTTGGAGTTAGTTGGAGCAGCCTCTGAGGTGCTATCTTCTCTTCCCGAACAAACAAATAATTCCAAAGAGGGCTCGTGAACGGTATAAAAACCTTTCCAAAGTGATTTCAAAAGACCAGAATCCAACCAACCAACCCTCCAACACCAACTACTACTTTTATCACCAACAATGTTCTTCCGAACCGCAACCATCGTCTCTGCCTTTACCCTTCTCTTCGCCGGTCAGGCTATGGGCGCTGCCTTGATTGCTACTGACCCAGGTAAGACGACTCTCTTGTGAGTTCACAGGAGTAATACTCACTCGTATAAATACATTCCTTCACTTAGTCTCTGCTTGTGGCCCGCCCAACAACAAAGACCACCACGCTGGCAGCAGCTGCAAGTACTACGCTGGACCCTCGGACTCCTCTCAAGTTATTTCGGGCAGTAAGTTGATCTTCAGGCGATCCGTGAGTTCGCTGTCAAGCTAACTAATGTGTGGCTTCTAGGTTGTGTTGACAAGAGCGGTACATTAACCTGTGTCGGCTGATGCATTGTTTGAACGGCACGCACAATCTAAGGTGGTCAAAGGAGTGTAGAATAGAAGTCAAATATAATATGATCTTGCGTTCATAATTTTGTATACAATTTGAGTGTTTGTTCGGATGAGGCCCATCCAGCCAAGTTTGACTGACTTGTGAACGTGCATAGAGCGAACATGAATGTTCAATTGCATTGTATCATGATCTGTACCTCATCCGGACTTCCGAGTCATCCTCCCCCTCCTCGTTAGTCGATGTAATATGTCAGTGTGTTCGGGTCTGTAGTTAGATCATCTCCTTTCCAAGCTGATTCTGTGTTTCTCCTTTGCGAGTCGACCGTCACCGAGGTCATGGTCGTTCTTCCAGCCACCATGATAGCCTCGATAGTCTTACTCCTCAACCTTGTCCCAGTGGAAATTGGTCCTATCGCGACCTTGATGTCGGTAGTTGCCTTGATAATGTGGTTGAAGTTATCGGGGTTTGGCACCCACGTTGATCATTGTGCGGGGAAAGTGCATCGACAGCATTCAGCAAATGAGCTCAGTTTATGTTTCCGAGCAGACATTACAGCCGAAGCCCAGCTCAGAGACAGGTATCGCTCGAGTGCTTGCGGATGTTGGCTTCAATCATCTCAAGGACAAACTAGAATGTCACCGATGCTTAGAGCAAGCAAAATCCGGGACAAAAGTCGACGAAAGGCAGATGGTTTGGCTTGCTAGTATTGCCAGTGAGCCCTCGATGTTATGTGTCTACCACCCGAAGCTTCATCCTCTTGATGCCTTTATCCTTCCATATTGTTTTCCTTCCTCTTGTCATCTCCCGGTCTCGACCGATGGCAGTTCTTCGCCTTGATATATAGTGTCTATTTACATTAAGTTACTCTCAGTGTGCTCATAAGAGAAGCAGGAACTGCGAATAGTGATTTGGACCGAGTGTTTACAGAACGCAAGAAAGAAGAGTGGATAATGGAGGTTGTGGTCAGATCGCGTTGGGCTTGGCGTTCCGCTTGGTGATGCCGGCCCGGGCAGATTACAAGTACACCTCAGTATCTTCGGGGCCGATTATCGTGCAGCTTGACCACGATGACCACGACACGAAGTTTCCCAAAGTTTTGATAGCCTTGAATCATGGCTAGGTATACTGGCATCTTGGTTTCCTCTCCTCCATAGTTTGTGTACTGTGACTCATACATCTTCGTTCCAAAGGAGATTGCTTTGGTTGGGGCGGCTTAAGGTCTATGCTTGTTACTGGGTTGCCCTCATTGGAAGGATAGTGAGTGCGAAGGTACGACGCCGTTGTCCTCTTCTTCTGCTGCTAGGGATGTCAACGGTTGGTTGGAACCGGCGGTTTTTGCCGCCCGGTTCGGAACCAGACCGGACCGTGACATAAATACGGTTTGTCAAACCACTTTATTTTCGCGGTTTCAGACTTTGCCACCAGTACAGATGATAAAATTTTTAGAAGGTATTCTCTATCAACCAATAGCATTGCAAAACAAGCATACAGATGTATTCTAAGCTGTTGTTAGTTGTGTGGCACAAAATACAGAGATGGCGGTTTGGGCGGTTCACAAAACCGCCCAAACCGGACCATGGCCAAACCGGACCGGTTGGAACCGGAACCAACCGTTGGCACCCCTATCTGCTGCCATACCCGTTCTCATCTTCTACTTTTGGGCTTGGAAGCTCTCTGTTGTCAATCTGCATGCAGCGACAACTACGCACATTCGTACCTAGCGGGAAGGAGGTTACTTGCATCAGTGGTGATGGGGTACTGGAGTTGGGAAGAAGAGCCTGAGGCCATGTAAGTGTTGAAGAAGATTTGGTTGAGTATTGCGAGGATGATTTGAGGTGATTACAAGCGGTATTTAGATGTTTATATGAAGGTAACCTCTCCCCCTCCCCCCCCTCCCTCCTCCCTTTGCAGCACTACCCAGGCTACTACTTCACAGGCAACGGCGTCGCCATCGATAAGGACGGATACATCTGGATCAAAGGTCGTGTAGACGACGCAATCAACCTCTCATGCCACAGGATGCCGACGGCTGTGATTTGAATAATATGTTGACGGGGCAGGTTGTTGTTGGGTTTGTTACCATGAAACTATGAGTTCTCCTTTGCGTAAGTCTGGTTTGGGTGCTGATGGGGCTGTTTGGGAGTGGGTAGGGAACTCAAATACAACCCTCCGAACAAGGAAGCCTTGATCAAGGAGTCGGTTATTCAAGCGAGGAAGACGATTGGACTGCTTACGGTTCCGAAGGTGTACATTGTTCCTGATCTTCCGAAGACGAGGAGCGGGAAGGTAAGTCTTCGTTTTTCCCTGTTCTTAATGCATGTACTGACTCATGTTTCCTCCTTCTGCCACCCGCCTCCCACGAGGATTATGCGCCAAATCATGCGAAAGATCGTTGCAAGTGAAGGTGACCATTTGGGTGATTTGTCGACTGCTGCGGAGCCTGGGGTGGTTGATGTGATTAAGAAGAAGGTTGTGAAGGGGAGGTAAAGTTATGTTTTGATCTCGTTTCGAGCTGAGTTTGTAAGTTATATATCTTGGTGGTATGCGATCGAAAGAACTCGAATGCTGAATGTATTACTTTTTTGTTCTTTGCTTCACGGAACGAGGGAGATGCCGGGAGTTACGTACGATTGTTCGGGCGAGGTTTGACCATTCTAAGAGCTCTCTACTTTAAATTGCTCCATCAGACAGATTACCCAACAAACTTACGCCCGACAAACTACCACCCAACTGGCCTTCAACCGACTAAACAAGTTGCCGCCCCCTCAACAATCCCCCAACCAAACCTAACACGCCTATGGGGGAAAGGATATAATCAACGCTCGAGGATGGAAGATAAAGATGAAAGGTTAGTATATACCACGGTGGCCGGTTGAGATACCAATCAGCGTCAGTATAATCAAAACTAAAGACCACCACTACGGTAACATTATATGGTATAACACGCAAGTAAGATACAAGAATGTGCTGGGACTGGATCGACTATCAACTGTCGCTGGATATGTGGATATGTGCTTGTTGAACAAGTTCATATCAGCGTTCGTCTATACTCGTTCTGCCGATCGGATCTATCGTTGCTTCTTCGCAGATTGAAAATAGCTAATCTAGGAAGCATGAGACAATAGCGGAGAGTGAGAGCTGCATTTCAATGGAATTTTACATAGTGACCTTGATGGGAAAAAAGTGTCTCGACGTCGGATTTTGGAAGACGCATTCACAATTTAATATACATAATCAGATTAACAATATTGTGGTTCATTGACATTA
Source organism: Marasmius sp. AFHP31 (assembly GCA_024721195.1). Lineage (NCBI taxonomy): Eukaryota > Fungi > Basidiomycota > Agaricomycetes > Agaricales > Marasmiaceae > Marasmius > Marasmius sp. AFHP31. Next base: position 9,951 of record JANHQD010002053.1, read on the forward strand.
TTTACGCGTTCAGCCGACACAGGTCAAGGTACCGCTCTTGTCAACACAGCCTAGAGATCACACATTAGTACACCGAGCTCACGGATTATCTAGAGATCGACTTACTACCCGAGATAACTTGAGAAGAGTCCGAGGGTCCAGCGTAGTACTTGCAGCTGCTACCAGCGTGGTGGTCTTTGTTGTTGGGTGGGCCACAAGCAGAGACTGGTTGAAAGAATTTATACGAGTGAGTACGTTACTCCTGTGAGCTCATATGAGAGTCGTCGTACCTGGGTCAGTAGCGATCAAGGCAGCGCCCATAGCCTGACCGGCGAAGAGAAGGGTAAGGGCAGAGACGATGGTCGCAGTTCGGAAAAACATTATTGTTGATAAGAGTAGTAATTAGTGTTAGAGGTTTTGCTTGTTGGTTGGATGGATTCTGGTCTTTCGAAATTAACATACAAGGGTTTTTATACCATTCATGAATACTCTTTGATGTTATTTGCACGAGTTGAAAGGGTGTACATCGGAAACGGCTCCGACTGACTCCAAATTACTTGGGGGCCTATGGCAGAGAAGTGGTAAGCAGAGTGGTGTTCTGCGCCTTGTTTGAGTGGACGGAATGACGGAGTGACCCTTCCTCCAATGTCTTGCTAATCGTCGAACTAATTATGGATGTATTCTGTGATTGATTCAAAGAACTCAAGTAACGAGGATAGTCCTTTGGAGCTTACCGAATTGAATAGTGCATTGTACATGTGCGTGTACATATCTTGATATCTGACACCCGCGTTACTCCAATCCCATCGCAAGTGGGCAAAAAAGAATCTACCATTGACTTACGCGAACCCTGGTTTCATCTTTTGGATGTTGCGTGAAACACGGTTTGGAGACTAGGAATACATGTGTTGTAAGTGAACCTGACTCTGACCGCGATGAGCTATGGAAGGTGATAACTAATTGGCGCAGTGGCAATACTCTCGTTAGGTTGATATCATATAGACAACGTGCAGGACCGACTCTGTGCGTCAGCTCTAGAGGTCGTTGTCAATGTGAGAGTAGATCTCCCGCAGCCATCAGGTAGTTACGTTCGGCCTTACCGCTTCCCCAGCCGAATGTCTCGTGCCGAATTATATGATCACGGCAACTTCGGGGAGGCAATGTTCTTGCTACTTCAGCAATATTCGTGGCTATACATTTGATCTTCCACTCCCCGTAAGGTGTTGACGGGTAAGAACTCCAAAGTATGTATGATCATCGACACCTCAAATGAGGTGGCGAAGTGGTGGGGTCGGAGAACCTCAAATTCAAGAACGCTGATGTTTCAGTCTCGACATCCCGATGGGGCCGTGACCAGTGTTATGTATGGTAACTCGTCCTCAACTTAGAGACCCGCATCAGTGATAAATCGCTACGTCTATGAAATCACTGTTTTTCCGCTCCAAATCATCCCCGAGATACCCATAAAGGTTGAAATTGTCGCTCCATGGTGAATTATTTTAGTTTGAAGCAAGTATGTACAGGTTTTCCACAAAGCTCCGCCCTGAAATACTTCCCTGAAGTCAACAAGGTCGGGTATACTTCAGTATTATTTTGTCTTCTTTGCGAACAGAACTCCGAAATGCTGACGGTTGATGAACTATTAAGCATAAACAGAGTACACTGGTGAGTCTTCATCTCAGTAGCTTCGCGTCGCTGCTGTCTAGGGTAAGAGCACTCGTTGTAGCGCCCAAAGCTTCGGGCGGCCAGCCAGACGCGCTTTCGGAGAAATGGCGTATTACAGCATCCTGGCCAGTTGAGTATGGCTCAAAGAAAGCACCGTTAGAACGGTTAGATATGTATAGATTATAGATTCGGAGTAACGGTAATGTATCGGGATAGCTTGACTAGCAAGCAAATAAGAATCCACCATTGACTTACGCGAGCATACCCCAGTTTCATCTTTTAAAGGGCCCATGAAACACCTGTTTGAAACTGGCTTTCAATCAAAATCCCGAGACTTTATTAACGGCAAGTTCTCCAAATGTTGCCTGACGTAGCGTTTTATTGAACACAATTCCCGGCCCCAGTGTCCGCAAACAAGAGGATAAACACATCAGCAATTCTCAACTTTGGAGATCACTGAACGTTGGATCTAGGTTTGGAGCCCAGCCCACGCTAAAGTGTTTCTGGGCTACGGCGACCGGGGCCCATAGTTCAGCACGACCTGGTCAAAGCTCACGTTCAGTGGGTCTAAGTGTAACTAAGCACCAATCTCCCGAAGTGGTAATCCCGTGGCAGGAGCTCCCTAGCCAAACCCCCACATGAACAGAGCAAGGCCCACGTCAGTTAGGCAGAACTCCTGCTTTGCGATGTATTAAATACGACAACGGTTGCGTAATTAACGCTGGCTCAATTTGTTGCGCGAGGCCACTGGGTGGGGGTTCGACCTGAAACTGGAGTTTGGTGTAGCCAATTACCGTGATTCATAACTCACTCGGCGGTCTCTGTTCGCTCGATGAACTCCTCTTCAACCCAATGACCTGATTAGTCAGTATGTGATGCAGGACGAAGTTCTCAGAAACAAGACAGAAGACGGCAACAAATCTGTGATTGTCATCTCCCAGTCTCAGGTCTGGGATGTACTTGCTAAGTTGATATTCTAGGTATGGCAACTTCGGCCTAGCTAACCAATGCGCCTACCTGACCCTACACACTGTATGATATCACTATCCCTTTGCCCTACATTACGCACCTACTCCAATACCCTCTACCTCACTAACTGTGCTTACTCCCATTCCGATCCTACTACATCATGCACAGTCTATTCTACTCCATTCTATAGCATTCTATCTATCCTGTACTGTAGTATATAAGCTAGGTAGAAATACCAGTCTACCTCAGCGGTTTGTTTACCGTCTGAGGTCTAGCCTCCACTCTTTCTCTGCTCCTCGCCTATGCGCGACTTGCTAGATATTCCCCGAGGAGGCCGACAGTGTTGGCATCGCTTCAAGGTGGACCTTGTTATGTTTCGGGACTCTCTTGACCGTGCAGAGTTCCTCAGTCCGTGATTTATGCGCTGTAGTTGCTAGACGCACGATGACAAAATGGCAGTGAGGCCTCATCTTAGTGCACGATCAGGCGATCCACCAGTTGGGGTTGGTGTTTTCTGCTGTTCGTGTAGATGGAGAGAGAAAACGGTAATCTCCCTTTGCAAGTCTTCTCGATCCTGGCAGGCGTTGCCGGCCTTCTAAACGTGCTCGTGCTCGTGGATGCCTTGGTGAAGGTCAGCAGAAAGAGCTTTGACCTGATACACTCAGCGAGGGGGGGCCAACGTCACGATTAAGCAGGAACATCGAGGTGAAGTCGCAGTGCTACGCACTCGTCAAAAAAGATCCGTCCTTCAGGGTCTCTGTTCTATTGCACACTTGACACTGTTCACCCTCACTGAAATTTGGAGCTGACCATCCAGAGTTGTTGGCGCCGAGGCTTCCAACGGCATCTC
>JANHQD010002054.1:0-25851 GCA_024721195.1 Marasmius sp. AFHP31
TCTCGAATGCATCCTACCAATCGAACCATAGGGCTAATGAGATATTCGATAGTATGGCAACACCCTTTGCAGCGGGTGCTGCTGCATTGCTCCTTGAGGTACGAGGGAAGACGAACGAGGTTGTCCAAGAAGTACGAACCTACTTTGAGACCAACTCCGTCGGCGTTCCTGCGAGCAAAAATGGAGATCGATTGCAAACCGTCGCCCAACAAGGTGCCGGCCTTGTCAATGTGTACAATGCCATTCAGTCGACCACGATTGTCTCTCCTGGCGAACTCATCTTGAATGATACGGCTCATTTCAAGGGAGAGTAAGTGATGTCTCTCGTTCTCTCCCATCCGAATGCTAACGGATTCCTTTCAACAGACAGACGTTCACTGTCAAGAACACTGGAACATCGGCCAAGTCGTACACCCTCAAGCATCTACCCGCCGGAACGGCCATGACGTTCAATGGGGTGAGAAGTTTCACGAAAACCCAAATGAAATAACCTCAAACTCTTTGACAGAGCTCACCTTTCCCTGCGCCTGGACCAGTCCCGCTTACCGATGCATCCGCTGAGGTTGCCTTAAGCACTTCGTCGTTCTCTTTGGGGGCTGGCGAGAGTCAGACCATCACCGCCACCTTCACGCCCCCAACAAGCTTGGATGCAGTGGCCTTCCCTGTCTATGGAGGCTTTATTGAAGTGGAGGCAGACGACGAGACCCAACATGTTTCGTATCTAGGTCTCGCCGCTTCACTCAAAGACAAGTCTATCTTGGATAGAACCAACTCGTGGTCCTCCTTGATTACTCTCCCCGCCGTTCTCGATCCCAACACCGGGGGGGCTCAGACGGAACCAGCGAACTACACCATGGACCCCAACAGTTTGGCTCCACTTCTTCTCTGGCGGTAGGCTTATTTCCCTACTGGTGGTCGTATCATTGACTCACACTCTTTTTCACCTAGCTTCGCCTTCGGAACACCCAAGTCCGAGGTCAATCTTGTCGACGCATCCAACGGCAACAGCAACGGCACCGACATCGTCGGATCGCTCCACTCCGACGAATACTTCCGACGTGATTTCTTCATCCTCATCCAAAACGTCTCCATCTCAGCGGGTGTCTTCGCTAATGGCTCGCGTATTCCTGATGGTACATACAGGGTCAATCTGCGGGCTCTTAAAGTCACAGGCGACCCAACGAAGGAGGAGGATTGGGATAGCTGGTTCAGTCCAGTCATGAGCCTATCCTCCCCGACCAACTCCACCTCGAATTAATCCTCACTGCCGGGAACCGAACATCAGACACACCGTCTCTCTTCTACTTACACTCCTTATTTAACATCGCTCTTTATCGAACACCGTCCTTTCGGAAAACACTTACTCACACTCTACTCGAGATCAACCATTCTTTGTTAAACACGAACACATGTCTGTAATACTGCATGTACATGGAGAGTTGCGGACGGATATTGAATAGTAACCATTCGTTGACAAGCCAGAAAACAAGTTTCTCTCTCTCAGCGATGTCCAAGGGATTAAACCACCGTGAACATGACCAACACGATATGTACCCACGAGCTCTCTGTTGCTCAGTCACCAGAGGTCCAACCACTCGAAAACCCAATCCAACGAATAGGTTTCGCTCCGCCTGGCACAAACATGGCCGCCAACGGGTCAATCCCTTCCCATTCTACCGCACGCCGCATGAGCTCCTTCCGCCCATCTACATCAAGGAGGAGAGTGGAAGCTACCGTCCCAGTGACAACGCGAACTAGGACAGGCGAAGTCGTGAAGTCGAGCACGCACACGAGTGCCTCGTCCCGAGGGATGTCCGGGTTTTCTTGACGATGTTCCTTCTGACGTTCGATACACTGCTCTCTAAACGAAAGAAGCTGCATTTTCATCAACCAGATTATGTATTGTTGGTCACGTCCATCGGGGAGAGGGGGTTGATGGACTCCGCCTTTGCGCCACGGAAGAAGCGCGTCAGCAGAAAGGAAATGGCTGTAAGGAGAGACCCATTACCTTCATCTAATTGTTGTGCCCTGTACAGCTTGCAATCGTGCCGATGGCCCAGCTCCCAATCCTCCCTCTGACAGCTCCTTGAGCAGTACCAGCTCCTTTGACATCCGAAGCAGCGAGACTTTCGTTCGAGAGGTTGTCCACACAACGCCTCGCGGGAGCACTAAATCAATATAATCTTGTCAACACGGGTGAACTTCTGGAATATGCTTGATGGCATACTTTGGGATTTTCGCAGAGATTGAACTTCTTGTCTTTCCATCGCTTTCTCATCGCCATGTTCGTCTGAACAGAGTGTTCCATCGACTCGAAGCAGCGAGATATGCAGGCTTTTCCAGTAGCAATCTTTGAGTCCCGAGACGCGTCTATGCGGCGCAGAGAGTGAGACAGAGCACCTGCGATGGAGTAGTAGGATGTATAGCTGGTCAGCTTGTACAGCAGCTCTTCGTACAACAGACTCATGTGAGTCGAAAGTCCATCCTGACAGGTGTCCTGGGCAATATAACGGGCAGATTTGGCAATTGAACGTAGCAGGCCGGCTTCGAGTGCCATTAGGATGGCCGCGTACCCATAGTCGTTGATGACGCGGACGAGGTACAGACTCCCGCGTTTGAGACAACCGATGAGGGAAGTGAGGGGGTCTTGACATTGGATCGACAATTTCCCGGATGCAATTCGTTTCATGATAAAACAAACCCAATAGACGGAACGCTGTTGAATGAGAGAGAGGTTAAAACGGGGTGCACCATCGGTGCACTTCAAGATGATATCCAGAGTTTGTTTGATGGAGTCGCAGCAGAAGTTGAGCTTGGGGGTCTGAACCAGACATACGATACGGTCGATGATGTTGGTTGCAATGGTAGGATTGGCGCAATAGCTGAATGTCTGTGCGATTTCTTCTATCCATTTCGATGATAGGTCGGTAAGTGTTTGCATGTTGCTGAACGCCTTCTCGCAATAGATGAGCGTGAGCTGTTGCCTTTCGTTTGAGGATCGGGTGAACGGAGGGTTCTGTGCGGCCAGTAGGAAGAGTCTACCGAAGACAGAAAAGGTGCTGAGAGACCTGGTAAGGAGTTCGGCAAGTTCGCGGAATCTGGTGAGGGTAAACAGGATCTTGACCATACAGAGATGCACATAGTCATAGGTTTCGTAGTCTAGAATTAGATGGGGTGGCAATGGGGGAGACGAGGTGACCAGATAGGTTTCGAAGAGGAACTGAATCCATGTCCAAAGTCGTTCCCAGCATCTTTGTATTTCCGACGCAATCTGAGAGAGATCCAAGGCCTCAGATTCAAGGCCGTCCGCAAGAGCCTTGATAGCTTTGCACGCAAGTTCCATTTTTTGCGACGACTTTCCGGGTTCCATATCTATGATGTTCGGGACTGGTATTGGGAGATGGTGCAACAGCAAAGGAAGCGCGTCAGCGAGCAGTGAAGGATCTCTTCGAAGTGTCGTTGCGAGTCGCACGAGCTGCGAGGAAGTATCGGTATATGCACAGTTTGTGCTTGAAGCCTTGGCTCTCAATCGTCGATTCTACAAAGAGAATTAGGATCATAGATGGATTCAAGAATAATCGCAATCCAAGAGAATCAATACTCACAAGCGCCTTGGGAGGTATTCTCATTGTCTTCGAGCGTGCTAGCAATTCCTCAACAAAATGATGGATCTCGTCGTCTGTAGGTAATAGCTGAGGCCAAGCTGAGTGGTCGCACGAAATGTAGACAAAGCCTATCAGCGAGCGCTTGATTAGCGCTTGACGATGCGTCTCCGTTCGGACCTCCATCTTCTTCCCGCAGTCTGCAAGCTTATGTAGTTTGAATCTTGGAGCAATGCACATTGAAACTCGAAGTGCTTACTTAGTAGTGTCCTATTGTATGCCATATGTGCTCTGGAGTCTCTGTAAGCACTTACCTGTAGTTTTCACGGCGAAGCATCATAATTTTCACAACATCCAAGTCACTGCTCAGCTCTACCAGTGCTTTGCGAACACTCAGCAGGTGGACTCCTAGAATGACGGCGGCGACAGCTACAAATTAGCGGTGGTGCGCAACCTGGCTTGGTGGTGCCGTCTCAATTTGATCCAGAAGTCGAGTAGTTGTCCTCTGAAAAGGCTTTGTATCATTAGATATCATTCCCGCCACGTATTATCCTTAGAGCCAATGCATTATCTCAAGCCCTCAAAACTCGTAGTAGCTTTAACAACTTTTTTTCAAGACCGGTCGGGTTCCTGTGAAGCGAACACTCGTTCGATTGGAAGAGGTCGAGGTTTCGTACAAATTGTATGAATGAACATAGCCTAGTAATCTGAACAGTAAAGACCACGCCTCGCGAATACTTCATTACACCCAGACCAATACCATCGCTTTACTCAACGTGAAGTTGCCTGGCAAGTAAAGAAGCAGATGTAAGCATGCATATAATCCACGACAACTACTTGACTCACCGGTACTGATCTGATCAATGCGACGAGAATGAGAAGGATGTGCGATGAGCTGTAAGATAAAGGATCAATGCAGAGGGCCACAACGAGAGCGATGTCTGTTGGCTTCGTCGTGAACGATAGTCCACGACTACTAATCCCTTGGGCCGCGAAGAGGCCGACATCATCCAAGGGGAAATAATTACTCACCTCCAATGGCCCATTTCCCGTATCCCAGCGCCGAGACAGGCCACCCCATCCACCCCACTCACTGCAGTAGCCAGCCACAGCGAGCAAGGCGAACGAAGCAACCAGCTCAACGCTTTCCAGATGGAAGGAGCAAAAGGCCCCAGAAGAATCCTACAGCCTTGTGAAAGGCGGTCGTCAGCGGTACTGTAAATCATTAGAGCCATAGAAACGTACCCATGACCTAGAAGTAGCCATATTGGAGGAACATCCCGTTCCTCCTAGCCCTTTTGTCCGCCTTCTCTTCTGCGAACGACAAATCCAACAGCATATCCTCCATCGAGTCGTCCTCGTCCTCGGTGTCGGCACCGAGATCGCACCGCATTTCGTCCACCATTCGGACGAAGGAGGCCTCGAAAGCGTCGTCTTCTTCTTGCTCCTCGATCTTGTAGAGCAGACGGCGGCCATTGTCGTCGACAACCTGGGCTGGGGGTTGGTGCTCGACCCTTTTGGCAGGGAGCTGCTTGAAGGTGAAAGGGTAAGGGCGAGATGAATGAGCGCGATGAGGATGATCAAGAGAAGAGTCGGAACGTACCGGAATCTCAAAGTGAGACACAATGCCAGAGCCCTCGACGATGTTCCGATTCGAATCGTCGGCAACCTGCAAGCAATGGTGAGCATTGGCGAGGCCGTACACAGTGAGCTGCTCACCTCGGGTGCCGGGAAGAAATCAAACTTCCCATCGTCCTCTTCATCGTCCTCATCGACGACGACGACGGGCTTGTCTTCATAGGACACCTAAATCAACGACAATCAGCGACGATGACGACGACAAAGAAAAGAGACCACCCACATCGTCCAAGAAGCTCGACTCGTCTTCCCTCGGCGCCCAAAGGTTCCTCGCGAAGTCGTTTGCAGCCTCCAGCTGGTCCCTGTGGTAAGAAGGAGAGTGGGTCAGCGATGAGATCGACGAAGACGACCCAGAAGAAGAGACATCGTCCGAGCACAACCACTCCACCCATCTAGGTACTCTACGGTATCGTAAAGATATCATAGTGTATGTAGATGTAAATAGGTTGTAGGTAGTTTGTAGGTAGTGTGTAAGTAGCTGGTAAGCTAAGTGTATAGTACTGGTAAGGTACCGAGATCCTGAAGTACAAGTCCTCGTAAGGAGAACTAGTTCAACCTGATCTGGGGAATATCGACGTTAGGCCCCCCATTTTATAGAGAAATGTTGTTTGGTTCTTTGTTTATGTTGAGGGCAGGTCAGAATCGCGAATCTGAGACAGTGCACGCCAAGCAATGTATTCCGGAGGGTTAGAGTACAGAAAACGCGAAAATATACGAGGGAACGCGCTCGAGAGTCGAGACGGAAGATGAACATGCTGGCGGAGGTCAAAGCCACAATCATCACGTAAATTTGACATCTCCTGATTGGGATGATGACGAGGAGTAACTCAGGGTAAATTCAGCCGTGCTCACAAGACCAGCCGATGTGGCTGTGACCCCTGCCGGATTTGTGCTGCGTTCACCTGCATGACCTCGTCGAATTCTCTGTGAGCCTCTCGACTCGGACTCGACCTCGACGGGATTAGCAGATTTCAAGCCTAACCCAACACTGATACCCGACTCACTATAATCGAACACAAAACCCGTCCGGTTAGCACAATCACATTGTAGGGAATGTGGCGTGTAATGTACAAGTGTCATGGAAAGCAGAAAACAAAGAGAATAACTAAACAGAGATGGTGGGAATGATAAAGGTAGGGTATGTGAATGCACAAACGGATATCTAGAGCAAAGGGGGAGTCAAAAGGCTTGCACCACCGGGACATCTAAATCAACATCCTCGTCCTCAAGTATACCCCTTTACAACACGCTCTCTCCCCATATCTGCAACCGCCGGGGGCTCAACAGGCCCCTCCACCGCTCGCCCGTCGACAACGCTGTCATTATCTTTATCGTTATTCACACCCCTCGTCCACTTCATTCTACCGACAACGGCCCTCAAACAGCACCTAACACCCCTGCCTACACCTCTAACACCCCAAAAAATCCCCCTCACAGCTTTCACGATCCCCCAAACAACGAACTGCCCACCCATACCCACCACAACACCCGAACACACGATCCACACAATCACTGGTGCCGCGTCGTACGCCACGACGGATAGGAATCCCATCAACGTGAGGGCGGAGAAGAACATGAGGCATGCGGGGATTCGGGATGTGAGGGCGAAGGAGACGTATGTTTTGTTGATGTCGAGGGCGCGGCTCTACAGGACGAAGGTAGGGCGGTTAGTTTCAAGAGAAAAAGAGACAGGGAGGGTAAAACCTACCATAAATCCGTCAACACCGCCCAGTCCACCCCCGACGCCACCTTGACTAACACCAACACCGCTCGCCCACCCGTACCACCAGAGAAACCAGATGACGCAGACGATCCCACATCCTGAGCATACGCTCGACGTGGCTACTAAGGGCCGTGCTGAGGAGTTAACACCGAATAATGAGTCTGGTGTGATGGCAAGAACCGTTGTGTCGACACTAGGGATCAAACTATTCAGCATGTGAACAGCAAACACAGAGAAGAGAACATAAGAACGGGAAAAAGCACTCACGCAGCAAGCGCAGACAACAACCCAGCCACATACGACCACTCCATCTGTAACCTCGTATACACCTTCTCAACTCTCTCCCTCGCCTCCTTTTCCAACCGCTCGAAATGGCTTGTCGGGTACACTCCACCTCCAACTCCACCTCCAACGTCCAAACTCGACACGGCCAAACTATCTCCAAACCTGTTCCCTAACGACGTCGTACCCCTGAACACACCATTTTCGACGTCCCCGTCAACGAGCGTGGGTCGAGGAGATCCCCAGCTTCGGAATGAGGAGAACGAATTGGATCGTGTGTTCACCCTCATCTCTCCTCCTCTGCCGCTGATAGAGCCCTGTAACAACGAAGGCGCCGAATCCGACGCGGAGCCGTGATGCAGCTTGGAGTATTCCGCCAACGCATCCAACGACCGGGCAGCACAACAGAGCTCTCCGTACACCGTGAAAGAGCATAGCAATAGCTCAATCTTGTACCATAGCCATTCCAGCCACGTATCGGGGTTCTCCGACTCCGATTCCCCGCGTTCCAAGTCTGAGGCACTCGCAGGGAATGATTTGAGTTGTGCGAATTCGGGTTCAGGTGATGCTGTTAACAGGATTGGAGGAGTCGTAAGGGTGTCGTCAGAGTCAGGTGAGGTCAAAGGTGGGGGCGGGTGAAAGGATATTGTCGGGCCAGATCCTTGCCCTCCCTGTTGAGACGGCCCCGTTGAGTACATCGGGAGAATGCCTGGATCTATCATCGCGGAGACCCAGGAGACGCGGGGTATCCATAACCATGGTCGTTTTTCCTCTGTCTTCTCTTGCTCTGGGGTTAATGTGACATCCCCTTCGCCGTCGTCGTCGTAGCCATCCAAATCCCAGTCGATGCCCTTGTCCAACGTTGAATCGTATCCATCATCCCGGCCGCCAACGTCTGCGTCCGACTCCTCGAACTCAGAACACGACACGGACATCATTCCAACGTCGTCGTCGCTGTGTATGGCGAAGCCTTGTATCTTCCTCCGCTTCTTGATCCGTTTACGAGGCGATTGTTCGTCTACGTTATGATGAACGTCTATACCAGTTGTTTTCGTTCTCCTTTTCTTTACGTTGGTCACATCAGTCAGTGCCGGAAGTTCGATACTAATAGGTGATGAAGGGGGTTCTGATAACTCTTCCTGGTCGGTCATCGATTCGGGGTGGCCTGTTGCAGGTTTAGAATGCGCTATGACGGGGGAAGGTTGAACACGTACGTGAAGAGGCATAGTCATCTTCACTGAACACCTCTTGTGAGGACTTGACGAATGCTGGGGCCCGAACTTTAACGTAGAGGATAGCCGGATCACAGTCAGCATCGTTTTTCTTCTTCCCGCGTTTGGACGTAGACTGAGGTTGTAAGCGTAACTGTGCGTGTTCTGCTGGCAGCAACAGGTTAGCATCAACGAAACAGGAAAGGGAAATAACAGAACATGACGGGCAAAGCAAAAACTCACTCTTCTCCTTGTGGGCATCCTGTTTCACTAGTACATCCCCCAACACAGATGAGCAGCACGCAACTGGGACTCTCTTCGTCCGTTTCACTTTCTTCTTCCCTGGAGGTTGGTAATACACTTGAATAGAGAATCTTGTCGTACGAGATACAGATGGCCCACTACGATAATGAATAGTCAGCCTAAACAAAACTCAAAAAACAAAAGGGCAGAAAGGCGCGCACAAATTGAAGACCTCCTTCTGATTAGGATTTTGCCCATCTAGCCCTAGGACCGTCTCATACGTCTCGTCTACCTCTCGTTCATCTTCGCCTTGCCCTTTTCGCGATTTGTCTCGGCTATCGATAGATATACAGATTATAGGCCTCCAAGTCCTCTCCGGTCGTAACAGATGGAGGTTTTTACTTCGGATGACTTGAAAATGAAATTCGTTAAGACTTCGACGATGCTTCGGATGGGTTTTCGTGTACCTGTAAACGACCAAGATTGCGTTCTTGAATGAAAGAGAAACAATATAAGCTTTTAATGCCAAGATGTAAAGAAGACAAGGGCGACTGCATACCGAGACTCCATAAGTACTGAGGTGAAGAGTTTCTAGATCAGCTCTTCCGACTAACAAAGCTTTTAGATTTGAGTTTTTGACTTCAGGCTAGCTGAGTCGTTAAAGTTAGAACATCATGGGTTGTAGGAAAGAGGGAAGAGCTAATAAAAGGTTGTCAATGTGGGAAGGCATGACTCGCGCGCAAGGCGGTGTCCATCAGTACTGCATCACCCTGACCCTCGCCACTCAGCGCTCCGGTCGATGTCCAATGCGGTGACCCAGTATATTCAGACTCAACGTTCAGCTCTGGACCTCAGTCTCTGATACACTCTCCATGGAAAGGGCCAATGACCATCAAGTTCATTCAGAAGACTAATGTACACTGAAACCACAGTTATGAAGCTCTACGCCAGTGACTTCTTCCCAACCCTGTACGCCCCCCCACGTCCTATGCCCGATTCAACCTTCTTCCCTCGGGGCTGTGAAGGAGAACCACGGCCATCCAGGTCCCCCATGTTCTCCTTATTGACCCCTTTGCGTTTCGGTGGTGTGGAAGTCTGCTTAAGTTGAGAAGATATCGTAGGTCTCGCGCTAGCTCCGCTAGTAGCCCTTGCACGCGTCTTAAGTCTTGCTGGTTCTCGTAGAGGCCGCTGCGGCTTCTTTGTCGGAATAGGAGCCGGGGCGGTGGAAGACTGAATCTTTAAAGAGGCAAGGGCCGGCCTTGGTCGACGAAAAACCGGCAAAGACTTGGCCTCGTTCTCCTTGCCCTTCTCTCGAACGATCTCCTTCTCGTTCTCTTTGCTGAGTTTCTTCAACGAAAGGGAGAGCCTCCTAGGCAGTTTTGACATTGCACGCAACACCGGAGACTTTGGCTGTTTCGCTGGAGACCCGGCTTCCTCAACTAAAACGGCCCGTTTCGCAGGCGACCCAACCGGTGCCACTTGTGCTATGTCAAGCACCGGCCTGTCGTCCATCACAAGGGTGACCTCGTTCTGGACAGAAACCTCTACAAGTGTAGCGTCTGGAAGAGAGCTGGACGCTACAGAGCTCGAGGGAATCGAAGAGAGACAGTTAGACGACGAAGACGCAGACGAGGGTTCCTCAGATTCATTGATTGTTTCGAGGCCGCTGAAAGGGCTGATTCGTGGAGTAGGTCGTAGCGGACGGGGCGGTACTGGTGGAATGGGAATGGAGGAAACGCCTCCGGCGTCTTGTGGCACTGAAGTGGTAGAGTTGGTATTCTTGGCAAGAGATCGAGAATTTGGTAGCGGGTTTACGAATTCCCAGATGTCGGCAAGGTCGGTAGAAGCGAATGATGATAGTGAGGAAGAAGAAACAGATGAGATGCTAACTGCTGTAGCGAGCGAACGGGTCGTTGATGATGGCTATGTCGTATCGAAGTGTGTTAGCCTCGAAGCCCGAAAGAAAAACAACCGGAAAAGAATCTCACTGGCATCGGATTGAAGCTGTTGATAGAAATAGGAATATCTGGCTTTTCGCTCGGCGGAGTGGGAGAAAAGAGGCCCGTTACTGACTTCGTGCTGAGAGGAGGCGCAGTAACAGTCGAAAGACGCATGAGATCTTCCGCGGAGCCTTCAAGGGATTCCTCCAGAGACGTCGAACATACTACAGGGATAGAGTCTTGCAGTGGGCTAGAAGGAATCGTTGATGACGCCTCTGAACCATCCTCCTCCACAATAGCCGCCTGGGTAACAACACGACTGCGCACGGGTATCTCTCCGCTCCTCAACTTCTGCAACAGATCGTTTGCAGCTCGTTGCCTTTCCTCCGTAAGCGATTCTTGCACGTCCGAAAGAACTGAAGACGAGGGTGTAATCACGCCGACATTGGTATCATCCATCTTGGCTTGCTGTTTCCAGTAATGCGAGATGTTTTTCCCGTGCGCCAGTTCCTTGCGGGCTTTGAGAACAACGCTGAGAGCCGCTGCATACTGATCTGGGGTACGCGGTCCTACGATGGCTGGTACGAGTTTGGACCAAGGACTACTAGGGTTGGCATCGATTTCCTGTCCAATAACGTTGACGATGGCATTTTCAAGAGTAGAGCCAGTATCGATGGCAGTGGCGATTCGATGGAAAACGTGGTCGGGAGGATAGGAAGCTAGCGCTTTCGAGAGGAAGTCGTCTAACGCACGACTGTCTATCCGTTCATCGTCGAGTCGGTTTTGGGCTTGTTCAACTTCTTGTTGCAGCTGGGCGAGATGGGCTCGTTGGCGTACAACCTGAGCATTCTTGAGGCCAAGTTCCTTTTCACGCAATTGAGATTCGAATGCGATCCTGTTGCTGTCCTGTTTCAATCGAGCGTTTTCAGATTCGAGGACCGGTATTCGCTGCTCTAGATTTGCCAACACAAAAAGGGTGTCTTTGAATGAGCTTGGTATTGGATTTTGAGGTAGTATGTCCAGAAGGTGTGGTGGAAGAATGAATGGGATTCTGGTATCTGCAGAATCGTCGAAAGATCGAGAACGAGAGTGCTCTTGTCGTTCTTCTTCATCTGCAAGGTCATGAGCAAGCTGTCTCAGGACATCTGTAGCGAAAGACTCTGATTTAGGACGACGGTTAATGAGGTGTGAAAGTCTTCTGAAGAGAGGGAACCGCATCGCTAGCCAGCAGCGAGATTGTGATGGTGGTAGAACAGAATAGGGATTGATGCCGGGACTGGCCACTCACGCCAATGCAATGCAACGAGGCACTCGTTCAACGTTCAACACTCAGCAATCAGCTGAAGCCAGAAAAAAAGGTTTGAAAACATTACGAAGGACATATATACTCGGATACAAAGTACTGTTACATCAAAAGCCGCTCGCCGTTACCCTCAGTTGGTCCAATTTTTTCAACACCTCCCCAACAGTTCGATCAAGCTCCCCAGCAATCGCGCTCTGCTTCCCCGCAGGCAGTCTAGCGAACGTCTCGCACAGGTCACCGTCGATGACAGCCTTGACAGGCACATAATAACCTCTCCAGCTCAGTTGGTCCCGCCCGACCAAACTGCTCTGCTCCGACCTCATGTGCTGCTCCAATGTCGTGATGAAATCAACATCGTCTTTGGACACAAACGGCACCAATATGCCTATCGTGCCGTTTATCCCAGTGTACAACAAGACCTCTCTTCCACCAGCGACCATCGCAACCTTGTGTATCGACGTGATCAGATCGCCAACATGGAAATGAGCGAGCATTTTTGTTTTGTGGGGTGCACCCATCAAGACACCCTTTTCGTGAAGGATTCCTGCGCCCGTAGGATCATCGTCGACTTGCTCAGATTCCTTCGCATCCAGTCGATTCACGAAGACGTTGCCAAACCGGTCTCCGCATGCAATAGTGTTGTAGTCGACCATAGTGACAGCACTGGTCCAACGAGGTTGTGTATCGTCGGCGAAGACGAGTAGGCGGTTTTCAGGTGCCTTGTAGACTGCGTACGACACAGATTCTTGCATGTCTCCGACAATGATACGAGAACCTTGCGTGTTGAGAGTGACGATTGCGGATCCAAATTGCTTCGAGTTTTGGTTGATTAGCGACATAGAATCTACCTGAAAACTGTGACGCTCACCTTGTTCTCCACCTTTCGAAGCAGCTTCTTCTTTCCGATATCGTATATCCGCAAGGCCTTGCCCACGCCAGCCACCAGTCTTCCTTGGAATGCCAGAAGAGCCAGCGGCACGTCGTCAATTTCAGTCTGCCAGAAAGTGTAAGCGTCGAGACACCCTACCAGACCACAACAACATACCTTATGCAAGAACTCTAAACCGGCACCATCCTCCGTGAACTTGTACGTCCGCAGGAACCCGCTCGAGCAAGACCTCGGCGTGACCTTGGTATCCGCAGCCGTACCAACAACTAGATGGAGTTCACCGCCTTTCGCCGAAAATGGTACGATGGCGATAGAAAATGCTCCTTCGTTGCCATCAAGTGGAATTTGGGCCACGGTTCTCGCCTACACCGACGGCGTTAAAATGTGGTCTTGGAACACGAACTAAAACAGAAAACGTACCTCTATAGGATCAATGATCCTAATTGCAGACCCCCAAGTGCCCGCAGGAGCCTTCGGTCGGCCAAACACCTCGACAGGTAGTGCCAAAACTTCCTCGTCGATGCGTTTCCCTTTCTTACGCTGAACAAGTATGATAAGACAATGACTGGGCCAATCTATGAGTTATACTCACCAATTCGTCCAGCCTTTTGGCCACGGCATCCTCCCCGCTAACCCGATGGTCTCCTTCGATAAGGTAGAAGTAATGGTTTGACGGGTGGGTGATGAATTTACGGGGAGTATACGAAAGTGGTATCGAGTCTTGCTTGAGTTTAGTTCCAAGCTTTGGTATCTGGAAGATACTGCGAAGTGCGTTCGTTTAGCAACAGACCATAACTCAATAAAGACAGACCAAGCTCACCGTAATGTACTGCCAGTGATACCGATCAACCCTTCCGGACTCAACTCAGCCGAGAAACTCCACGCAAAGTCAAAGCTCTCGAATATTAAGGGCGTGAAATGCATGAGATTCTGATGCGTGTAGTTTAACCACGATCGCGACGACAGTGCCAAAATCGCGGGATTCCTCTGTATTTGCACCCGGATGAGCTTGATAGGTCTCGTTCCCAAGAACCTGAGGCACGAAAATCAAACGTAAATCACCATCCAACTTGGCAAGCAAATCCGAAAGGCCCACTCACCTCGTTCTCGTGTCAGTCAACTGCCCCTTAACCGGATCCAAAACCGTCCTCAACAACACCCCATTTTGCAACCCAATATTCACAAACAACGTAGGCATCGACTTGTTTATACTAGCGTCCAACATGCTAGCAATGCAAATCGCACTCGGTGGAGCTGTCAACGCTTGCAAACTGATGATCTCGAGCGTACTCTCCGGATCCAGCGAGATGATCCTCACGGTCTGGTCCTCACATCCAACAGCCAAGAACGGCGTTCGTTGCCTATCTTCGGGTACCTCTCCAATACTCAGCGCAAGCACAGTCGATCCCATGGCCTTTCGGTCTTGGTACTCGTTCAATTGGCCGTCAAGGTCCAACTCAAAGTAGACGAGTTCGGCAGATGAGAGCGCGACCACCACTTGACGTTTGTTGGTCGTCGCTGCAACGATCGATTTGCCGGCAGGTACCCTCCATTCGTTGACTCGGCTATCGGAGAGAACGTGTCGAATTCCTCCGGGATGCACCTGAAGCAGAGCATCTGAACCGATCTGCTGTACGGCTAGCGTTGGCGCGGATGACAAAAATCCAGTATCTTGTACTTCTTCAATAGTTTCACCGATGGAGAGTACAAGGGTACCGTTGACGAAGGAGAGGATGATGTAAGAATCATAAGGGTCATCCTCCCGCTTCTTCGTGGTCCAAACCGCGTTCGGAATACCAGGTAGATCGGAGCTGACAGATTCTTCCACTTCCAGACCGTGTCGTAGTGTGCGCAGTGAGCTTCTTGGTCCACGCCCACACGCGGTGAATATTTGGGGGGTGTCGGAGTTGGGGAGGATGTTTAAAACTTTGGAGTCGATGATAGGGTCTAATGACTCCATCTCATCGGCTACAGCCAAGTTTTCTAGCTGTCGCGGTCGGAAGTGGGCATGAGGAAGAGGTGTGCTGGGATCGGCCATGCCGAAGGAGGGGTAAGAAGTAGAGCTGAATTCGGGTTCGTCATCGTCGTCGCCTAATTTTTGGAACTGGTAGAGATAACTGGGGTGTGTCGTTAGTTGAGATTTCTCTCAAATGTCAAGGAATATATTACGCACTGGTTACCAAACTCGGACGCCACGAAGAGGAAACCAGACTTCAAGATACAAAGGCTAGATGCAACCGGGACAGTATCGAAATACTTGATTTTTAGCGCCTTGACATCTTCTTCCTCGTGGTCGATGGTGACCTTGTATAGATCCCCATCCTCGTTTTGTAGAAGGAAGAAGAAAGCACCCTTGACACCGCAATTAAATAAGTATGACTATGACTCGGGAACTTGATGACTGACCTTCATCTTGTGCATGACAGCAGCCACGATTAACATCCCCCGCGAACTGTCTTCTAGTGGATGCTGACGGCGAGGAATGGGGACACGATGCTGGGGATTGTCCATGTGACGATATATTATGTGGTCTTCGCAACAGACAAGAACGCCAGAGGGGCCATCGTATTTATCGGACGATGCCAATTGACCGCCGGGTACTTGCAGAAGCATGTTTGCTCTAGGATCGGTCGGCTCGCTCCACTTTCTGACGACGTGATTGAGACCCAAGTCGAGCTCGTAGTAGGTGAGCAGCTAACGAAAGGCCATGAGTGCTGCATCTTAGCTACATAAATGATCAGCGCCGCACCTTTTCAGCATTCTTAAACGCCTCCCCAGAAGGATCCTGGTCTGACTCGGTATAGTCCACTTCCAATGCAGCAAAGGTAGGGTTCTCGAATCCCACATCGAGTCCAACGATATGATGTATAATAGCACCGTTTTTATGGGCTTCGAGCGGTGAAGAGATGGTAAGATTTGCGGCAGCATCCCGATTGAGAATGTATACCAACTTGGCCTTCTCCATCGCTGAAATCATAACCGCACGACCTTTGGGGTCTGTTGCGAGATACTGTCCCGGAACAATTCGTCTTGCACCGGACTTTCCGTACGTTTCTTGGTGTAGCTTCACGAAAGAGCTGGTCTTGGGGTCATAGTCCAAAATGATGATACGACCCGAGTCAGACCCTACTATCGCATAGTCTGAGAAAAAGAGGGTTGAATGTCATAGGGCACGAAGACATACGCACAATCGCTCACCCTTCGTCCCGCCCGTCAAACGAAATGCTGCCAATGACCGTACCGAACCAAATACATCGGTCGCAATGACCGTCGCGTTTTTTCCAGTTGAGGGATCTGGCCGCAGCAATTCCAGCCTCGTTCCATGGGAAACTATAATCTCCTGCTGTCGAGCGCCGGTAAAGTTCCCAACGATACACTGGGTGATAGCGGTAGGAGGTTGGAGGGTAAGGTTATAGAGGTGCATTTTCGAAGAAGTTTTTCAAGAGCCTTGTGGGAGACGAATGATTGTTCAGTAGGGTGCCTTTCGGTTGAGTCTCCGTCCCAAGACTTGGGACTATCCTTGACCACAAGAGAGGATAAGAGAGCGACACAAAACTGGGATGGAGGAAGATCAAGGTTGAGTTCAACCTAGTTCGACGCGAGCGCATCGTCAACAGCGTGTCCGGCCCCTTTTCCCACGATGTCTCCTCCCTCTAGTGACTCGGACGAGCGTATGAGCTGCTAGAAGGATCTACCTCGTCTTGGGGATGACGGAATGGAGGCTACGAAAATTCTGCCGCCACAAACGTGTTGGTCCGTGGAGCTCAAGTCAGTCTTCCGTCGACGGCCCCTTCAACTGGATCTTGGAAGGTGGCGACATTGGTAAACTACCTTTTCAATGAGAAGTCTCAATCCATAGGCTCGCCGAACTCACAGGTTTGACTGCACACTGGATATTTTTCCCAGTCCTACTTATGTTAGTGTCAGCTCTTAAGAAGTTCCCAGATAATTCTCACTTGAGCAGAGCACATCACACAAACTACACGAAGCTGATCCTGCAGTATTGACCAGGCTTCAGAAATGCTGACATGGACACCTGGAACGGTGTACGTAGTGAAGAACTGGTTCAATGCTATGGTCGAAAGTACGAACACTACCATCTCCACTAACGCTCGACACCCCAAACCTCAGAACGACCCGCTACACGCACTCTCTCATCAGACCCATTCTGACCAGTTATCATTCAGAGCTCAAAGGTGACGCGGTGACGACATGTGCCCTGAGCTAGCCTGCGACGAGACGAGATGATTGTGGTGAGATTTCTATGTCTATATACATCAGTCGTTACTACAAATACTTGGAGGTCACTTTTCTAAAAAATCCCAATTGACACGAATCAAAACCCAAGCTGACCATCGGAAACGAAATGCGTCCCTCCCGCACACCTATATCCGTTAGCCTGCTTGATCCACCTGAACCCTGCGACACACAATCCCATCTTCTGCAACCGTCTTTGTGCCTCTGCCTCCTTCTTCCGTTCTTCTTCCTGTTTCCTCCTCAATGCCTCCAGCCTATCTCTCTCAGCCTTCTCTCTCAAAGCCTGAAGACGTGCAGCTTCAGCCTTCGCTTTCAGCTCCTGGATACGAGCTCTCTCCTTCTCATCCCGGATCCTCTTTTTCTCAGCGTTTGCTAGCTCCTCGGCCAGCTTCCTTGCGTGCTCTTCTCGTTTTCGCATCTCTTCGAGCTGGCGGGCGACCTTCTCCCTTTCTTGCTCCTCAGCCAACCGAGCCGCTTTATCCAGCTTCAGCTGACGCCAAACATCGTCGGTCACGCCTTCATCGCGTCCATCGTCCTCATCATCACTGAGCTCCTCGGCAGGTTTGGGCTTTGGCTGGAAGAAAGATTCTTTCGTCGTTGTCTTGGGGGGTGCGGCCTTCGTCTTTGTCTTGTTGCTGAGAACATTTGGTTTGAGGGAAGGCGGGGATGGAGCGTTTTGTGTAGGAGGAAGGGGTGGCTGCGTGAAAGACGAACGGGTGCGTCGGTTGCTACCAGTCGATGGTGCATTGCGGGACTGCCTTTCGGTCAACATGGCACGGAAGCAGGAGACTGTCTCGTCCGAGGCCAGTGTTAGCGGGGTGGCTCCCGGTTCGTTTGTCACGAATGCCTTCTGTATCATTGTCTTCGACAGAGTCACTATGTCCCGTATGTTGCCCCAGCCAGGAAGCTCGGAAAGCTCCTCGATAATGTCCCGCATCTCTGCATTGGCAGACGAACTGGAGTCCTGAACTTCCTGGATGATAACATCTTCCTTCCGAAGGAGTTTATCCAGAACTTGGAGACAATGATCAGGAGCCATATGATGGAAGATGACCTCCTCTGTGAAGCGGCTCGAAAGACCAGTGTTGACCCTGAGCAACTGGTTCATGTCGTCGTCGTATCCTGCGAGAATAATGACCAGTTTCGACGCGTACCGCTCTTGCGTGACAAGACTCACAATCTCGTCCACGGCTTCCTGCGCAAAATGGCCATCACCGAGTCGGTAAGCCTCGTCGATGAATAGTACGCGACCCAGAGCCTTATCAAAAACCTTCTTGACCAACGGTCCAGTCTGGCCGACGTATTGACCCACGATATCCGAGACTGAACATTCGTGCACCTCAGTCGAAGAGAGGAGTCCCATATCATAGTAAACCTGTCCCATCTTCCGAGCCGTGGTTGTCTTGCCGGTTCCTGAACATTTTGTCAGCTGAGTGTCCGTGATCACGATACCTGCCGCTGACTTACCTGGTGGACCTTTGAAGACGAAGTTCGTCGGGATATGGTGACGGGGTTCCTTGCCACGAGCTTTCATCTGTGCAGCCACCTTCTGATAATCACCGAGCTTCTTCACAATATCTTCGCATCCAACGACATCCTCAAACAGTTTCTGTAGATTCAATGAAGCGTTCTCATGTCGGTTATACTCAGGGTCGAAATCCTCGGGGAAGAGGACAATGTCGGTAGAGCGTTCGGAGATGGGGAGCTTCCCTTCGCGTTTCTGCTGTCGAATCTTGGCCTGAGATATAATGTTCTCCACCTCGCCACCATTCCCAAAGTTCGGTCGATTGCGTGCACGGCTCAGAACATCGAGGGCGACAGCTTTGCCAGCATCAGTCGCAGTGAGGTCCTGTCCCTTTAGCTTCAACTCGAGAATTTTTTCGAGCTCGGGTTCAGAAAAGTCTTCGAAGTGAAACGGATTTTCGATGTCGAACCGTCGAGACAATCCAGGGTTGACATTCTATAACAAATGTATATCAACGATGTTATTCACCTGCGGCAATACAGTCGCATACCTGGAACATTGCCATCATCTGCTCCTTGTATCCCAGTAGAAGAACACAACGATCTTCGCCAGGAACACTCTGAACTTCGGCGACGATTGTATCAATGACCGCAGTCTTGTAGATATCATTGGTCGTCCCAGAATAGAGCATATATGCCTACAAGGTCATGTTGAGCACTATCGACGAGTATAGGCTTGTACTACTTACCTCGTCGATGACAAGAACTTTGCCCACCGTACTAGCGAGGATTCCCTTGGTCTTCTCCTCCGATTGACCCAGGTGAGCTCCTACGAAGTCGGCTGGATTTTTGATGATCACTACAAAGAGAGTTAGCATTCAATATGGGTTAATAAGTCCAAGCGACTTACTCTCGCCATTGCTGAGTAGCCCCAAATCGGCAAGGATCTGACCAAACAGTTTCGCTACAGTGGTTTTCCCCGTGCCCGGCGATCCAGTGAAGATCCTATTGAGAGAGACTTGCAGAGGTTCTTGTTCAAGAAGCTCACGACGATAGTTCGTTTTGATGAGGTTGATGAAAACTCGGACGGTATCCTTCACCGATTCCAGGCCAATCATACTCTGCAGCTTTGACCAAGAGGGATTGTCTCTCAGCGCATCGTCGGGTTTGGGTCCAATGAGATCCTGGCTCCTGAGTAAGAAGTCGTCGGGAGCAAGCCCTTGAGCACGCTCTTCGTTGACCCTGGCTGCCTGTCGCTCGGTGATCCTTGAAAACATGTTCTGAAGCGCCCGTGCATTTCCGAACCCTTCCTTGCCGCGACCACGACCGAGACGACGAACTGCGATACGACCATACAGCCCATCAATGTCCCCTTCAACTTTCATCTGACCCTTGTACTTTTTCAGTACGAGCCTCCTCAGCATCAAGAGAAGTTCCTCATCAGAGTAATCTTCGAAACGAAGCTGGTACGGCACCCGGCTTGGTATACCGGGGTTGTGTTCGAAGAACTTCTCCATCTCTTTGCGGTACCCAGCCAAGATAAACACCAGCTTCCCCGTATTGTTCTCCATTTCCGCAAGCATGAAGTTCAAAACCTCCTTTCCGCTCATGCTGGTCCCGCTCACGAGTTGATAAGCTTCATCAACGAAGATGGCTCCACCTCCAGCCTTCAGCACATCCTCAATGTGTTTCTTCATACCACCGACACCACCGTCACCTAAACGAGAGCCTGTAGTCTCGATGAAGTGATCGCCGGGCAGCGCGTCAACGGAGAACAAGAATTTGGCGTAGAGTCGAGCAACCGTTGTTTTCCCTGTATAAACGTGAGTATCGGGATGTCATTCGATGTTACGCCGGGTTCAACTCACCGGTCCCCGGGTTTCCTAGCATGACGACATTGAATCGCTCGTCTTTCAGGTCGATCCCTTGGCGCTTTGCCAGATCAATCTTTGCTTTGATCTTCAGGACCTGCTCTTTGACCTCTTCCAACCCGGTAAGCTCCATCAATGCGTCTATCTCTTTGTTGTGGGCTCCATCGACCTGCTTTTGACGGTTCCATTCTGCTTCCGAGGGCGATGATTTGACAGACTTGGAGGGCTGAGATGTGACGATAGGCGCATATAAGCCTAGATTTGGGGAGCTAGGCGCCGGTGTCTTGTTGGCCAGGATATTGTTAACGGTATTGGCACTGGACGCAGGAGGCGACGATGGTTGCGATGGTGAAGAAGCGGACGAAGGTTCAGGGACGGGGGGCTGAGAGGATGGAGACTGGGAAGTTGAAGGTTGAGGGGTACGAGGAGAAGAGGCCTCCTTAGCCAACCTATCATTCCGCGCCCGCATGTTCTCCAAATCTCTTTTCTTCTGTTCGAGCGCGGCTATTCGCTCTTGACGTTCGCGCTCATCTTGGGCACGCTGAGCTTCCCGAGCAATCTGCTCGTCGAGTTTAGCCATCTCTTTCGCGTGTGCGAGCTGTTCCGCATCACGTTTCTGCTGCCGGGCTAACGCCGCTTCCTGCTCCTTCTGAAGTCTTTTCGCCTCCTGGTCGCATTTACGACAACTAACCGGTGGCTTGTAACACGGGTGATCTTGGTTGTGACCTTGCGAGCAGGTGGTCTTCACGAAAGCTTTGCAATCCATCTTTGAATGATCGGCAAGCTGGTGGCACTTGGAAGGACAGTCATGAACTCCACAGTTCAAACGAGTCCCACTGATCATGATGCGTTAGCCTGATATCTCAAGAACAAGAGTGGATAGTTACCATGGTTCCTTGCACCCTCCATCTGGGGCCTCATTCTCGAAATCTTCAGTAGTCTTCAGAAGTGCAGTACGATCAGGGTGTCGCTCGCACTTGATAGGGAGTCCATCGTAAACATGGCCTTTGGCTTTCAACATATCAAGGAGGCGAGTCCACAGCACACCACCCTGGCGAGAATTGGTAAACGTATCCGAATTCCCGATTAATATGAGGGCGTTCCTTGCTCGAGAGAGGAGGACGTTGAGACGCTCCGGGGAGGACATGAAACCAATGTTGTGTTCAGGATTGCTCCTGGTGAGAGATGCAATGATGATGTCGCTCTCTTCGCCCTGGTAATTATCTATGTGTTGACAGTGAAAGATGTAACAAAAGGAGAACACAAAAGAATACTTACCAATGGTAGCGAGACGAACCGGTTTCTTGCTTACTTGGGCGTACGCGGCAGAGACCAAACCGGCCTGGATCAAGTCGTAGGAGTCGAGGTCGTTCAGAACGGGATCGACTTCCTTGCCATCGGCGAGTGCTCTTCGCAGTCTGTGCAACTGGCCTAGGTAAGGCGTGAGGATGGTGACACTATCCGTCCCATAGCCCTGCTGAGCGAGGTATTTGAGGGTTTTCACAACCATACCTACCTCGAAGTCGTTCTGCTTCGACGTTGTGGCATTCATGTCTCTTCTTTCGCTGACCTGCCCAATCTCTCCCTCGGGATGAGCATGGTTTAAGAATATTACGAAGTCCTGCAGACCCTTGATGACTGGTCGATTTTGAGTCTTGGGTGCGTCGACGAGGTCCGGATAAGTGAGCTCCCGAACAAATGAGGAGATTTCTGGACGCATCCGGTGCTGTTGCGTGAGGGTGTGGTGAGGGTACCCTTTCAAGACGAGCCGTTCGAAGAGTGACATATTCAGATCGTATCCCTCGCCCTTTTCAACTGTAAGATTGTAGTTGTTGACCTTTGGACGTAGTTGTCTAGTAGGGATGTCAGTCGAAGATCGTATCTGTTAGGAGTGGGACTTACTTGTGGTCGCCAATCAAGACTAACTGATCGGTTTTCGGATTCATCGCAGTGATGATATGGCTTTCCAGAATCTCGCCGGCCTCCTCGACGAGAAGAACCGCCGGGCAGGCTTCTTGTATTTGGCGGTTGTACTTGGCAGCTGCAGTCGTCGTGCAACCGATTATACGTTTGTTAGAAATCACAGCGTTGTCCTTCTTCGAGAATAGGTAAGATAGCCGTTTGACGGAGGCATTGTATCTGGAAGCTCGGCTGGTAAATTCGGTGAGGATCTCAGCGTCCATTGCAGAAATCCACTGCTGTAGGATGGCATGGCGTTCGGGAGGGGGTTTCGACCAGATCGGACTCTTCGAAAACTGGTGATACATTCCGCAACTCTTGCCATTGATCCACCTGCCGATGAGATATGTTTCTGGAACACGGCGACCGTTCCAGCCAACTTGCGTCATGCCATCCTCGCCGCGTGGAACACAGAAGTAGAAGTATACCTCTGGATCCTCAAACTCGAGATACTCCAGGAGATCCTTCCAGTCTAGTCTCCTGTTCATAAACTTTCCAAACTTCGTGCTGAGAGTTTGGATGTCCGTTTCAGCATCCGACTTGAGAGCGTCGATACTAAGTCGCTCATATCCGTCGAACCGATGACTTCGGCCCTTCCTGTAGTTTAGTAGGCTTAGCGGTGCAGTGCGAGCAGTGGATTTTCCTCCCAGGCGAACGATACTGTCGGAGGGAATGCCGATGTCTAGAAGATCCTCTAGAAACTGATCTAGTGCGTGGTTGGTGTAGCACACCACAAGCAGCTTCTGATCTGTATTGTCGTGAAGAATTTTGGCCAGGAGAGCGCCGATAAAGGATTTCCCGGTTCCTAACCAGTACGAGTGAGCATAAGGGTAATCTAATACGCCTGTAGATACTCACCTGGAGGCCCCTGAATGAGAGATACCCTCTGATCAAGTGCGGCGAGAAGAGAAGTGTGTTGCGAAGCATCCAACTTGATGGATTTCGCAGTGTTCAAGATCTGCTTCAGCTCTTGCTTCGGATCCTTTCGAATGAGATCCGCTATCCTCTTTGGCGTGTCACGAGGTGCCTCCAGAGCGTCTGTCTCTTTCCAATGCAGTAGTTCTTGTTGGAGAGACAACTCAAGGGTGCCCTGCAGAGCCTTCAAGATCGGCTCGAAAGAGAACACGGCGGTGTCCAGAACAATGAGACGAACATCTTTGGCCTTTTTTAGCCTAGAAACGGTTCGCTCGGTGCTCCGTTCGTCAATAGACAAAACAACAACAGATGGGTTCCTGGCCAGTAGATCCTCGTCCCTATTCAACGTCGGAAAGGCCGTTATTTCATTGTCGATCATAAGGCAGGACCAAGCTAGGTGTCGAAATGGGCGTGTGTGATTCGAGGTGAGATACGCTTTGCGCGCATGTACGGAGGGCGCGTGCACGGAGGCATTCTTCTTCTTCGGCATATGGAGGACGTCTTCACTGCATATGAACTCCAAAGCCCATTCTGATCGTCTGTTGTCAGGACCAAAGTTGATACCGTGATAGCGAAGGCCGTCGATAATGAGACTTCTGCATCTCCCTTTCTTGGTGCCGGCCACGATCGCTAGTTCGTCCTTCATCTCGTGCAACATATCCTCGCGTAGCAGCCTGAACTCGTTGTCGAGGTAAAGCCCCAAACGGTCATCTCCGGACTGGGTGTCGTCAATGCTGGATTTCTGAAGGAGAAAGGGACGTTCGGAGCATCTGATTTCACCTGCCGTGGGGAGGATTTCGACTTCCCTGTAGTCCGCGAAATCGTTGTCATGGCGCCCGCCGGCACAGAAAACAGCTTTGACAGATGTATTATCTGCGCTTGGCAGGAGGGAAGCGATTCGTCCGGCATAGTCCTGGACTTCGGGGTAAGGAGATTTCTTTAGCATCTCGAGCATGTCATCCTCAGCCGCCGAGGTGGTCAACTGATAAACCTTCCGCAAGGACATAGAGACGCGCTGAAAAAGAAGCCAGCCAAAGGCGAGCTGGCCAGCTTGGATCAGCTTTCCGTCACGAAAGTTTTGCGAAAATGAGTGCCAGAAAATTGGGGGTTCCACAATCGCATGAACGATTCGATGAAGATAATCGCCTCCGTTGATGACGACGAGATCTGGATCTTGGAGGTACTTCATCAGTAATGCTGCACGTCCGTTGTGGAACGATGGGGAGAGTTCGTATCTCATGCACGATTGTAAAGAGCTCAACCCCGCTTTGCTCGAGACGAGTCGGTTGACGCAAGCTGCGGCAGCACCAGCGTCGGTTTGTGCGAGGATGGCATCGATAAAGTTGGTAAAGTTGGCTTGGGTAAGAGATTGTTTGCCATTGATCATGGCAACGAACTGTTTCTCTAGCCTCGCACTGCGATCCATGGTGATGGAAGCAGGGAGAGGAGGGAAGACAATAGCAGAGTGGTTCCCCACAGCATTTATAGGAAGCGAGGCATTGCTGCGAAACCTTATTTCCAGTCATCTTTGACGTTAATCACCCTCATGGCCGCCCTAGAACCACCGTCAGAGCTGCGGACAACAAGTTGATCTTAAAACGAACAGTACCCACTGTTTAAAGCACCGTGTAGAGTAAGTAAAAAACATGGGCGTGAAGTAATCATGCACATATCAGTACGAGGTACTTTCGTTCGTATCAACAGTCTGCGAAACAAACCTAGACAGAGCTGGGCGACGGGTTCTTGTTGAGCACGGCACGGTCTGAATAAGGTTCAATCAAACTCTGTGGATCACGGCTGTGTATCAAGCTTACCATTTTCACTCCCAAGAAGCCCATTGCGAGATGTGAAAAGCAGAAGAGCTTGTTCGAACATTGGAAGCATGGAATGGGTGTTGATGATTGCAGTGAAGTTCATAAAATCACCGGGTCACCCAGTGACCCGGCACTTTCAATGACATATTTTCACATCACGGGATCGTGTCGGGTGACGCGTAAGCCACGCGTCTGCTCAGAACCGTGTTGAGAGGGATTGCAACGTGAGGTATTAGATGTATGTGCAGATAGAAGAGGTATCATAACGGAGAAGACCAGATTATCTGGCCCACGAAAATGCATCCACTTGGCTCTACAGGTCGCAGCCTGTCCATTGTAGGGCCGGACATCAGAGTTCGTACACAACCCTCAAGTCTCACGCGAACTCACTGCCTCGCGACCTGCAGCGCCCAACCGAGCTGATGCGGTGACGTCAAGGAGAAACCATTTGCTAGTCCTTCAACCAAAACTGAAAGAAAAGCCTCCAGGGTGCCTCCCTCCACCAAATCCGCCTCCACCTCCACCGAAACCACCACCTCCGCCATGGAACTGAGCAAAGAGGTTCGCTATGTCGGCTTGCGACATTCCGTGCATTCCAGGGCCAAAACCACCATCATTCGATCCATCCTCATCATCGCCCATGTCGTAGCGTTCCCGACGAGCAGGATCGGAAAGGACAGCATTCGCCTCGACAACAAGCTTGAATTTCTCCTCATCCCCACCCTGTTCACTAGTGAGTG
>JANHQD010002055.1:0-12386 GCA_024721195.1 Marasmius sp. AFHP31
ATGGGAGGCGGCGTAGACGATGTGGGCGGAGTATTGAGAGGAAGGGATGCAACTGGAGGCTCTTTTTGAGGCTGGCCTCTCAGCCGGTCAAACGTGCGTTGAAGAGTCTGGAGTTGTGAGGTCTGTATACTGAGGTTCAGATATTCCTGGTCTTTCTTTGCTCGTTTCTTCTGGGGGCTAGGATTTGCATGGCCCAGAATCGCGCGTTTCGCGTTTTTTGAGGTCATCGGAGGAGGTCGTGCAAGAGATTAGAGATGAGTAGAGTGTGTATTCGATGTGTAGTAAGGTACATTCGTTGAGGTAGAGGTATAATAAAGGAAGCCCAGCCCCCGAACGCGTCTGAACGCGTAGAAGGTGGTGAGGTGGTGGTGGTCGGAAGCAAAGTGTGACACGGGCCGAGGTAGCCTCACATGTGAGGGGGACCTATTAGGTAGGATTCTCACGTACAAAGAACCCCCCCAATTAGGTCACCTCACCCTGTGACATGCGGTGCCTAAGGTGTCCGCACTTTGAATCGCAATGATGGACGTGATATTGGTTCAAATATTGTCAAAATGCTCGCTATATCCACCCACACTCCCATAGGAAGTCCAGTTGCCAGGTGTGGCCCGCCTCGCAACTTAGGATTACAAGTACCGGTCACCAGGATTTCTCGTGATCGCGAGCCCCAATCCACCGGTACCGAAACTTCCTTCCACTTCTCAATCTCATTCTGCCTAAGTTCCTCCTTACCTTCCCCCCGAAGCACGACACCGAAGTTCGGCAAGTTTCAGCTCACGCCGTTCAATTCTAATTCTTACGTTTCATCACACATTCTTAGCCTACGTGAGGCTCGAATGACGGATAAACCAACCACGAGATTGGCATCAACTCTGTCACACGTCCTGATTCCCCCAAAGCCTTGGTTTCTTCGACAACCACTGCCGCCTCCGACGGACCGTGTAATGGCGAGTTCGCCACAGTCGGAGCATCGTTCTATGTTGAATCCAACGGAATTCGAACATCCAGTGGGTATTGCAGAGCGTACAAGACGTAGGGTCTCCTCAGGTCTGGTTGATTGGGACGAGGAAAGGACGAAAAGAAAAGACGCGATCGGGTCGAGCCAATGTCCTGAGATAGGGATGGTTAAAGCTCAGGTGAGTCCTACGCTTGATGTGCATTTATCTCTGTCGCTAAGACTGGCTAAAAGCCATCTGTTGCATCCGATGGCCAGGGTGGAGGGGATGACTCAGACTACGAACCTGCTTCCTTCACGGCGTTAGTTCCGCAGAAGAGAAGGAAGACGAAAGACTGTGACTCGGAAAAAGTTGAGCGCAACAAAAGTTGCAAGAGAAGAGAGGCGCACAAAGTCTGTCAACGCGCCCAGAGGAGAAAGCTCAAAGTTGCCATTGATGTGAGTCAACACTTCAAGTCGTGCCCAACGCCGATAACTAACTTTTATCTGCAGACCCTTCAAGACAGACTACCGCTTGCTTCAGCTCCCCCCTCAAAATGTTTTGTCGTGGAAGAAGCGGCGCATTTTATTGACAGCCTTCAGACAAAGATTGAATCTCTGAAAGCCGAATTAGAGGTGATGCGTACTATAACTACGGGTATCGCGGACGGCAACGAAAGGCCCCAAAATATACCCTCACACACACCCAGCGAGCCCAGTGGTAGTCCGGGAGATCAGCCAGCTGGAGGATGCTCAATCCGACCCGTTGAATCTGAGACTGAATCGGACGAACCCGTTGATAGAAATGCTCCGTATTGGTCCTCGAACCATATATACACCATCATCTCAGACCCAGAGCCCTACGACTCATACCCACAACTCTACCTCCCCATCTCCCCCATTGCACATAACAGGGCTCAGAAGTGGTATGCACCAATCTCACCCGGTCTGGTGTGGTTGCAATAACTCTGAGCGGTCTTACGATTGTACTTGTCTTTTCTTGATCAGTACCGCGCAATAATGTAACAATACCTTTTACATCATTCTTTGCGAACTCTACAGGGTCAAGGGTCAAGAGGTTTCGCATTATCCGAAGATGCAGAAGAAGTTTATATCCACCATTCCACTGCTTTTGTTTTTACCAACACTTCACTGACACGCTGAGCGGTTCTCAATAATATTGGTGGATCTGAATGAGCTTCGTTGCCGGAATTACTGCGAAGGGGATGGTTATAGCCTTCTAGGCGATGGCGGGAGCACGAATTCGAGGTCATCGTGACTCGCTGGCGGATTTGACGGCGTTACGGGTGCGCTAACCATATTCCCTGATATGTTCAACTTCGCACAAGAGCCCTCACAGGCACCTACGTCGTTGAAAAGTGGAGGGTTATCATGAAATTGAGCAGTGATTCGAAAAACTAGTACATGTGCATTCTAGTGAAATATGTTCGATAAATACTTCTTCAACCCAGGAGAGCCCTTCACAGTGGCTCCGATATACTGGTGAGAGTACAATAAGTGCCAGTTCATGTGAAAGGGTAGAAATCCACGATTGACTTACACCATCTGGTCTGATAACCGCTACAAGCTCTTCTTGTTGAGGCACTTTGAAGTGCTTATAAGCGTAGCCCTCCCCATCGACGACGGTTTTCATTGAAGACTCCGAGTCTGAGAAGCCGGTGGTACCCTGAGGGAAGACGACAACGCCTTTCAGCGATTCTCGATCGTAGCCCGAAAGGATCTGCTGAACTTCATCAAGAAGGGGAGAATTCGGTCGTGAGAATACTAGGATGGCGTGGGACGTCATGTCGAAAAGATCGTATAGCCCGCAAGTAGTCGTTTCTCCAGAGTGAGAGAGGATCAAGCCCGGGGCGGATGGGGCACGATCTCCGGCGTGTGCACTACCGTCAAGCCCTGAGCGATATGGATCCACTGGCTCGTCTGTGTCTGTGTAACGCTCGTCAACGAGGAGAGAGCTACCTCGGTAGTTGACGCCAAATTGTCCCAACTCCGTATCGCGGCGAGTCCATCCATCTGTCCCATTACCTGATGCTTTTTGGAATCTTTCGTTCATGAGGCGGGTGGTTTTCTCCAGCATGATTGCAATAATAGGAAGGCGTTCCAAAGAGTAGGAGTCGAGCAGGCCTCGAGGCGCCAACCCCCTTTCCACAAGAGATAACTTCCATCCTAAGTTAATCTATCCGACCGTTAGCCATCCCATACTCGAAGCGGGCCCAAGAGTTCACGTACAGAATCTTGGACGCCGGACGTCATTCCCTGACCTCCGGTAGGACTATGAACGTGTGCTGCATCTACCAAGGAATTCAGATGACTGCCTAAAAGCAAAGCAAAGACGCGTCAACTCACCACCGACCAGGAATGCTCTTCCCTTAGAAAAGCTGTCGACCATTCTGACATTAGCCCTGATGGTATAGAAATTAGTGAGTAGTACCGCAAAGGGTTGTTCTAACTTACGTCCAAAGGCCGATATTTCGTAATTCCCCGAATTCGATGTATCTTTGGCCGATTATATCGTAGATACTCTCCAGCAGTGCATCGCGGCCACTAGCGACCTTTGCGCCATCGAGATTTGCCCCGCCGAGGAAGAAAAAGTAATAGTTTTGTTTGCCTTTCCGATACGGACGCAGGCATAGCCTAGATTAATGGGCAGGTCAGGTATGCCTGGCAACCATTTCTAGCAAGTAATTGCCGTACTGTCTATCGCCGAATTTCCCCCAAAATTTCATAACGGACTGGGCACGATACGTCCGTCAGCAGAATCTGGGACGCAAGAAAATTTGAAACTCACCATATCTTCGTCGAATCCCTCCTTCACTTCAATATCCCCGACCACTAATGTCGTTCCGGGGTAGGTATCTCCAAGGAACGTAAGTCCAGCTTGTTTTCGAACAGTGCTCCGTGCCCCATCTGCTCCTACTATCCGGTTAAACCTGGCGGTCTCCTCCTTCCCGTCCTTGCTAATATGTGCGATAACATGGTCGTCATGATTTGCAAACGACGTTAGCCCCGTCCCATACTCGACGGAGACCCCAAAATCGCGTTTCAAGATGTCTGCGAGTATCCTCTGGTGGTCATCTTGGCCGAGCAGTGTTCCCGAGGTCTGATCAAGAGGAAACATAAGGGAAAGGGCACGTAGGCGGAATTTGATCCTTACCCGATAATACTCCGGTTGCTCTTCCACCTCTTCGAGGAAGCTCCCTTCCTCGCCCGGCGCGTCGCCCTCAGGCGATGGATAGAATCTCATTTTTGCAATTGAGTAACCTTCTCTCTCAATCTCGGGGAGTATACCCAGTATCTTGTAGAGCTCGAGTGTTCGTGGCTAAGGGTATATATATGAGGGACAACATTGAATCAAACGTGATCGTCTGAAACTGGCCGTTAAACCAGCCCCTCGTTGACCATGGGGGATTGACTCGTTCTTTTCGATGATTCTCACTGGAACCCCATTTTTTGATAGAACGACAGCTAGAACAAGTCCTGAACAGAACAGCTTGAGGAAGACCAAGGGCAACTAAGATGGTTTTGTGCGTACCGGTAGGACCTGCGCCGACCTACAAAAACGCAACCATCAGCTTTGGATACATTGGCACTCCGGGAGAGTTATGGACTTACTATGAGGACGGACATTGCGTGTGAGCCTTCAGAAGGATATGGGTCCTTGATGGGTCTCGATTGTAGCTCGCCCTGTGGTATAAGTATCCTTCCTGCGGGTGGACCTGGCTAATCCCAGCCCCTCGACAACTAGAACCAGGGAGGATTAGGTTCAGAGGTTTCGTACTTGAGCCGAGTTTATGCGGATTGCCGTACAATTTAATCTAATTTTGAACGCGTCTTATACAGCAAGTCCCTGTTTCAAGTTAACGAACCGAATAATTCTCGTGGATAAAAATAGATAGAGCAAGTGTTGGGCGCGTGTTGATGCCTCAACAAACAGTCAACAGTTTCCAACACACCGACTGGGCTCTCTTCTTGATGCGTGAGCGGTCGAAAGCTTGGGGAGCGTCTGAACCTTTGAAGCAATTTATAGACTAGTGAAAAGCATCGTATTGGACTAGAAAAACTCAAGACGCTAGCCCCAGTCGCAGCTCTGAGCTCAGTGCAATAGCTCAAACAGGTCCAGTCAATACTCACCAGTAATTGAAAGAGGAGGTTTATCTGATACTATCAGTAGCGATAAGTGATGCCGACGAGATGGTGGTGAACGGAGGACGCTCGTACGATCCTGAGGTTACAAACGCGGTCGAGCCTGTAGGTCCACCGAGTCTGGATGTGATCCTGAATCTCCCGCAGTGATATCTTGCCCACATGTATCGGCACCCCCTTCACAACTGTCCCTACATGCATTTGCACGAACGACGATGAGGGTAGGAGCAATACCCTGTCACTTGATAAGTCTCGGAACTTCAATATGGATGTAAAGAAACCACAACCTACCGCCATTTGGATCAACACAAACCCAGCTGGAAACGCGTACTCGTCAGGTAGAGAGTTCCCTACAAAGTCCACTACAATGGCGATGACAAGTAGGAACCCTGATTCGAGGCTAAGAGCACAAATGGATCACCATGAGTTTTCTGATCCGTCGCGATATAATACTTCACGTACAGAATAGACACGATTTTATAAAACCGTTTGACCAGTGCTTCTTCCAGCACATGTTTACGCGTTCGTGAGATCCAGAGTAACCGCCCAGCTGGAGTAGATAGTTCGCCGGTCAGCCATGAAGTCTAGGCGAGAGTCGGATATGTGCCACTTGCCTATCATACTGGCCAGTATGAGATTGAAAGCGCCGTTTGCGACAAGACAACTATTGCTCACCACTCTCAGTGATCGGGAACGGGACTCAAGGGCAAGGATACTAGTCGCAACGGCCACCACTAAAAAAGTGGGAGTAAGCATCGGCGCATACATACATCACAACGGCGAAAACTCACGGTCAATTAGCATCAACACCACGAGAGGCCCAACGACATACCGTTTTTTGTAGCCCCAAAGAACGTAGCAGCGAAAGATCTAGACGAGCAAACATCAATACACGCGCCCGAGAAGCTCGGCGTATTGTGGAACGACGCACCATGATGCTGTCCCCTGCTAACCTAAACGCACACCGCACGTCAGGACATAGATAGCAAGGAGGAGAACGCTTGTTTCGTACGCCATCACCAAAAGCATCAGATATCGACAGATACTAAGAGTACACCTATCCATCAGTCACACTTCCGCGTACCAGGATGAAGCAAACCTCACTCGAGATCATCAATTACATCCCGCATTCTCGCGGGCAACTCTACTCCCTCATAAATCCAAAGGGCGTCAGCCGCATTGATGAGACCGTCTGCCAGGGCAATAGGTACGCTGACTGAAGCGAGAACGAACAGAAGTATCAGAGTGATTTGGTGAAATCGAAGGTCAGCGGAAGGATTTCGAGTTTTGAGGATAGAAAGGGCCCTATGGAAGAGTGAGATGTAGATGGCGTATAGAAAGAGGTTGATCTGAGAGGTGGAAAAAGTTAATACGAGTGAACGCATAAGCCTTTGAGAGACGAGTATAGATCCTCACCGAGTTGATAAGAACTGGAGTCACGACTACGAGGCGAAAAATCCTAGGGAGTGCGTCATGAGGGTTGATAGCGGCATCGAGCATGGTAGCAGGAGATCACCTTCAAGATAGACGTTCGAATCGCTTTATACGTGAAAAACAGCCGTCAAGCGCCACTTTCAAGCTCCAGACGGTGTCGCGTGAGGACCTGTCTAATGCCAGTGTTCGGTACCGCGCGTAGTGACTGAACCTTCGGGGCGCCAGCGCCCGAGTGAGGAGAGGGAACCATTGAACGTTCAACTGATTGTAGTGGAAGCCAACTGATCCGCGGGGTAGGCATGAAGTATAGTAGAGATTACCCCGCGTGCGCGCAGGGAGACTTCATCTGTGAAGAAGTAGAGTATTTCAGAGGTGGACAGGTGGAGCAATGGGTTGTGGCGACACTGAAAGGACGTACAGAACAATTAGAGTCGACTTTCACACCAGGACGCGTCCGTGATGACTTGCCAGTAACCAATCAAACCCATGATGAGCATGGAGCACCTTTTTCTACATTGTCGAACGGTTTCAACATTCAAAATCAGAATCAATATCCTGCGACAGACTACCATGGACACGACTCGGTTCTCTTGAGGGTCCTTGGAGTTTCTTTTTACTGCAACTAAAACCGAGTTTGATCCAAAGCTGGCAGTAACATGGCGATTCTCGAGAAGCTGAGCTGTTTCAGCTGAGAAGTGACAGATTACGGCCAAGATAAGGTTAGAAAGCGACGGTGTACCCAATCGCGTGGTACGAACTCACTGACGTGCCCGATGCCCATTCGCCCCACTCGTTCTCCTTGCCCTCGACTTGTTGATAAACCGATTACAGGAACCTTCATATGGCCTATTCAGATTGAGTGCTTGAAATTGGTTGCAGGCCCTGCACTGAGCTTGAGCTGGAGACAATGGTGGTTTGGGTCAAAAGGGATGCGCGTCCAAAAGGGGCTTCTCGCGGGCCGTGGGTCCGATTGTTCGTTCTTAACGATCTCAAGACTCACTCATTTCCAGCCTCACTCCCATGCTTGGTCCAAAGAACAACCCTTATTTTGCGATCAAGTACAATTACTAACACTACTCACCGATTCACCTATTTCCACTCGTTCTGAAGTGTCAGGGACCAGCTTTATCGTACAGAAGCCGAGTGAATAGGATATGAGTACCAGTAGTATTCGGCGTCTGAAGACAGGCATTTAGGTGGTGCGATGGTACTTTACGAGTAAATAACTGCCCCGCTGCGAACGGAAAACACGCCTCAAATCTTCAAGTTACGAGTGCGGTTGAGCCTGTAGATCCACCTGTCCTGGCCGCGATTCTAGATCCCCCGCAATGTTTCCATTTTGCCCGTGTGGATCAACGTCTGCTTCACAGTCATCTCGATATGCAT
This sequence comes from Marasmius sp. AFHP31, assembly GCA_024721195.1. NCBI lineage: Eukaryota > Fungi > Basidiomycota > Agaricomycetes > Agaricales > Marasmiaceae > Marasmius > Marasmius sp. AFHP31. The sequence continues at coordinate 7,919 of JANHQD010002055.1, forward strand.
TTGCACGAACGACAACGAGGGTGGGAGCAATTCCCTAGCAACACGAACAATGATTAATGAGACTGGGGGCTCTAAGTAAGGAGACAAACCACGACGTACCGCCATCTGAATCAATACAGATCCAGCATCGAACGAATATTCAACCGGTAAAAGATTACCTACTACGTCTACAGCCATGGCGATGACAATTAAGACCCCTGATTCGAGACTAGGAGTACAGATGAGTCACCATGAGCCTCAATTCATCGTGAGCGAAAGCTTGACGTACAGAATAGACACGATACTATTGAACCTTCGAACTGTTGCTTCTCCTAGCGAAGTTCTTCGCAAACGTGAGATCCACAGTAATCGTCCGGCTGAGGCAAATTATGAATCGCGGGTCAGCCAGAAAAGTCTCAGCAGAAGCCGCGTGCGTGCTAGTTACCTATCATACTAGCCAGTATGAGATTCAGAACACCGTTGGCGGCGATACAGCTATTACCCAGTAAATTCAGTATTCGGGGCCCGGATACGGATAGAGCACCAGTTACGATGGCCATCACTATTTATCAAAGCAGGGATAAGTACCGGTCATTCGTGAGTACGGGAAGTGACCCACAGTCGACAAGAATCAGCCCGACGAGGGGTCCGGCGACATACCGTTTCTTGTAGCCCCAAAGAACGTAGCAGCGAAAAATCTAGACGGTAAACGACAAATCAATCTGGGGGCCCCAAAGCTCGAGGTGCTTGGAGCGGCCTGCCATGATGCTATCCCCTGCTAACCTAAGCACAGATTGCATGTCAGGGCATAGATAGCAAGGAAGAGAACGCTCGTTCCGTACGCCATTATCAAAAGAATGCAATATCGACAAATGCTGAAGGTATAACCGTTCGTCAGGCACACTTCAGCGAAAGGAGATCGATTGAAACTTACTCGAAACCATCAAGCGCATCTCGCAATCTCGCGGGGAACTCAGCTCCCTCATATGCCCAAAGGATCTCAGCCACGCTGATGAGATCGTCTACCAGACATATAGGCGCACCAATTGAGGCGAGAGTGAACAAGAGTACGAGAGTGATACGGTAAAAGCGGAGCTCAGGAAACGGCTTTCGAGATTTGAGAATAGACAGCGCTCTTTGAAAGAGGAGAATGTAGATGGCATAAAGAAAGAGGTTGACCTAAGAGGTAAGAGAAAAGGTGAATAAACAGATACCCACAACCCACTTGCTTCCGATAAAACACGCACTGAGTTCACGAGCAGCGGAGCCACGACCACGAGGCGAAAGATCCTGGCGGGTGTGTAATTAGGATAGACAGAAGCATCAAACATAGTAGCTACAGCTCACATTCGGGATAGGTGTCCAACAGGTTTTATATGTGAAAATCAGCCGTATGAGAGCCACTCTCAAGCCCCCGATAACGTAGAGCGAACACTCGCCTGATATCAATGTTGTTGTCTGATCAAGTGGCTGGGCCTTCGGGACGCTAGCGCCTAAGCGTGGATAGTAAGCCGCTCGACCGTTTAGAGCAGAGGCGACTGGTCTATATGGCGGGCATGAAGTAGAGAGTGAACGTATGTTACGGAGAAGACGGGGGGTTCAACATAAACAGGTTGAAGTATCTGGACACCTAGACATTGATCCGAGATTCTCGCAAGTAGAGGGGGCCAGGATAGTACTCTTCGAGACTCCGGCCTGGAATGTCGAGGGAGGTTGAGCTGATATGCTCAGCAATGATGTGTGACGATCAATATGCCCCTGCCCGTGATGACGAACGCACAACATGTGATTTGTTTTCAGGATACGAACTCGGTTGAATCTCTAGGGCCACTGACTCCCGTCTTGATACCAAATTTCCCGTACTGCTTTCCGCATACCCACAGGAATAGAAACCGGCTTCAAAGTCATCCCGGTATCCAGTGGCACAGACGATGATGACTGTAGGGGCAATTCCCTACAAGTATGCGCAATGAGGCTTGAAATTCAAAGATATATGCGACAAACTACGACGTACCATTATCTGAACCATCACATGCACAGCTCTCTCATCAAACCACCTTTTCCGAGCGAGAGGCTGCCTGCGACGTATATGACCATCACAATGGCGAGTAGGAGTCCTGCTCATAGGCAAGGAGTACACATGATGGCTCACCATGAGCCCTCGATTCATCGCGATGACGAACTTCGCGTACCGGATAGACACAATGCTAAGCAACCGTCTGGCGGTCACCTCTTCTGGCCAATCTCCATGCACCCGCGAGGTCCAGAATAGCCTTCCCGCCGGACTCGTACTCCATGATTGGGACCCCAAGTATCATCTCAGTCTTGTAACTCGTACCTTTTTTGAAAATCGGAGCAGGCCGCTGGTTAATCAGTCGAGAAGTTTAACTGTGACATTCGCGTGTAGACCAATTACCTGTCATACTAGCAGTGGTATGAAGCTCCGATTATGGGGAACTTCAAAGTAACCATTCGAAATGAGTGCTTGGATGTGGTTGCAGGCCCTGAGCTTGAGGCCAGAGATGGTGGTGATTTGGGACAAAAGGGACTGCACGTCTAAAGGGCTGCCACGTTACTTGTGGGTATTTTGCTCGGAGTTGGCCGAACTAAGGACCCTGCCTTTATTTTCCTCAGAGACCTTTATCGGCGTTTTGCTTTTGTATCTCACTGGACCCACTCAAATCGCGCCCATTTACTTCCGGCCTCACTCTCATACTTGGTCTAAAAGATGAACTCTGATTCTGAGACCGGATACACTGAGTCGTTGATGTGACCACCACCAGCGAAACCATGGCGATATGACCATGCCCTGGCCTGGTCTATCAGTGACGGATAGAATGTGCGATGGTGAACATACTCTGTAAATGTTGTATTAGAATAGTGGGACATAGCCGGGCAATGGTCATGATGTACCTTCAGAATGATTATGTGTTGAACATCAAACGGCGGGGTGTCGAGGAAGTCTCGAAATAGTGTTGCCCACGGCTGGCTCGGCTCGGCTTAGGACAGCTTGGCTTGAATGTGGCTTGAAAGCCGTTCAACCACACGTGGCTTGGCTCAAAAGCCGCTCAAGTCAGCTCAGCCACGGCTTGAGCCGACATATTTTGCCCTTTCATTTACTGGTGGTTCAATTGGACTAAATCTATATGGAAATGTATATTTTGTGTGTATTTTACCGAGAGAGCCTAAATAATGAGTTTGGGTGTCGAAATACATGTGTGAGAGTAGGTCCTAGTTGAACATCAGGATCCGGACTGTGGCCGTACAATCACCCGGGTCTGATGTGGGTCCAGCACATGGAATGTCAAAGCAAAGAAACTCAGGGGAAACCCATCATACTGGTCTAGGGAACTCTCGTGCACAGTGGGGAGGCATTGTACATTGGAAAGTACCCAAAACTATTCAAAAATTTCTTATAGATCTACTCTTGGAAAATGACTGGCTTCAGCCAGCTTAGCCAGCTTCTAAGCCGCTTCAAGCCAAGCTGGACAACCGGCTCCAAATGGAGCCAATTTTGGCACCGGCTTGGCTTGGAGCCGACTTAGCCATGGCCCATGGGCAACACTATCTCGAAAGCCTGAGGGATTCTGATCCAATGATGACCAGCGGCTGATGAGATATAACCAGATTGGCGTAATCTGATCATGCCATGATCAGCCACTGGTCAGAGTGCCTAAGATTGGATAAGATAAGAATAGACGCCTTGAGCGCCTGCACTGATTGTGAGGTTGAGTGTCACATTGAAATATCCCCGTGTGACACTCATGTGACGTGTTCGCCATTTGCTTCTGACGCTAACTCTCCCATAGTGTTGCCAATAGGTGGGTTGAACCGCGGGTTTTGCTGCCCGGGTTCAACCTGGACTGTACCGTAACGTATTGGCGGTTTTGCCAAACCGGTATTGCGCTTTAAACATATACGCGGTAAAAAGCATACATTTTAAAGCTAAGAGAGTACAAAACGCACCGGCGGGAGTCGAACTTAGGACTTAATAAGTACAAGTTTGACCGACGATATAACCAGTTCACTAGGAGGACTCGAGAGAAGAGACTGAGACGTGGTAAAACATGCCCGACGGCCTATCTTGAGTTAACATGCCTAGCAACGATAATAAGAAATGACCGAAGGGTACACAACGTCTATCTAGTATAGGGAACGCTACTTAGAAGGATTCGTTGCTAAAGTTAATAGAAGCATCGTAAGGACTAAGTTCGAGACCTGACATATTAGGGCTACTAGCTGCCTCCGACGGCGGTGAAGTATAAGGTCTAGTCATACGCTCAATAGCGTCGGCGGGATTAAAGAAGAACATCCGGACTGGAACTGCTTCACGAGGAGTAAGCACGGGAATGGCGTTGAATACAGCATCCACCCAAGCTCTTGGAGCACCAGGAATAAGAGCAGTAGAAACGGAGAGGACTCCAATCTCTGCGATGGCCTGAGCATATGGTCCTATCTGAGCGTCGAGTATGTCGCGAAAGGTGGATTC
>JANHQD010002056.1:0-25937 GCA_024721195.1 Marasmius sp. AFHP31
GCTATTCCACTTGTTGGGTAGTTAGTAGACTTGGGAGCGCTTCTGGAGAGACATTAGAACAGTAAAAGAATAGAACGTTGTTGAAAGCAGAACTTGAAATCCATTGAACTTTTGATTGACTATTGCTTGTTTGTCCGCGACGCCGATTTGAAGGCTTAGCACGTTGTTGAACTTCCGAAGCTAATTGGGCTGAGGATTCATTGTAACCACTGACGATTGGTCTTTGGTATCGACAGACTTAGTTGAAGTCTTTGCCTATTGTTTGATTGATTGAACTTGTCTATTGCTACACGCAGACGAATACCCTGAAGCTAGTTGAGCCTAAGGACGTACTTCTGAAGCAACTACAACCTCACCTATTCCCGAAACAAACCTAAGAACCTCTCTTCCGAAATACCAATTAGACTTCAGAGCTTGTTACAGAGTTCGAGATCGCCCGAGTTGAGCTATTTCTTGAGTCAGATTTCCTACCAGGCTGCTACTACAGTCTAGCTAAGAGCGGAACCTTTGATCAACGCCGATCCCCGAATCCCGCACCCTTCAGCTACACTTACGTGTGTTGGGAGGATTTGACTTTTCTGTTAGATTTTGTTATACACCGCGAGTGGCGCTTTACAACATCATCCGTGTAAGTATTCGTGATGGTGTACTCAGAGCCGGCTCGTCGGACTCGCACACAGTGGTCCGCCCTAGACTGGTAGTACCCCAGCTCCTTGTACGTCTTGGAGAGGGTTTTGTACCAGTTATGGGCTCCTTGCTTCGTTCCATACAACGTCTTCTTGAGTTTACACACAAGGTGTTCCCTCCCTGGCTCCGAAAAACCGTCCGGCTGTTTCATATAGACCTCGTGTCCGATGGGGCTGTTCAAGTATGCCCCCTTGAAGTCCAGCTGGAAGGTTTTGAGCCCTAGCGTGACGATGAGTGCGACTGTCATCCTGACAGACTCCATTCTGACCACCGCGCCGTAGGTTTTATCGTAGTCGACGCCAAAGATCTGCGTGTAACCCTGAGCTACCCAACGTGCTTTCCGTTTCACCACTTCTCCTCTCGCATTCCACTTGATGGCGAACACCCATCTCCCTCCAATCGCCTTTGCTCCCTTCGGTAGTTCAACCAAGTCCCAGCAATCTTTCGCACACAGTGTCTCGTACTCCGTACGCATCGGCGGTACCCATAATGCTGGTTGCTTCATTGCCTCGTTGTAGTGCCGAGGTACCCAATGGTCACTGTCTTTGGCAGCAAAGGCCCACGGTGCTTGAACGATTAGGGCGTGTGTGCGGTCAGGGTCACTCCCAGGTATTCGTGATAGTCCTGCACCTGTTGCCCAGTCGAGTTTGTCTTGTCGAGCGTTACGTTCCCGTTGACTAAACTCCTGAGCCTTGAGTTGAGCGCGTGAAGGTCGTGTCTGGCGAGTAGAGCGTCGTGTCACAACTGGAACCGGAGGGTTTGGATCTGCAGGTGGCTGAGGTGCTAGGATGTTTGGGTCCTCGGTAGTGGAGTTATCTGTGCTGGTCGTCGGTGAAAGGGGAATGTCCTTGGTTCGATTTGGCTGTGTTGATCCATTCCCAACGTCAGGTGGCGGTTGAGTCACTGACGGAGATTGAGGGACCCGATCTAGGAGTCCACCTTCCTCATCGGTGTCGGCTGCTTGGTCATTGCCGTCCCCTGCGGTGACTGGCAACGTTCTATGTGGCAGCCCCTCCTCAACACGTACATCCCTCGATTCGACTATCACTCGTCGTTCTGGCACCCATATTCGATACCCCCGACGTCCCACGTACCCGAGGAACTTCCCTCTTATGGCTTGCCTCGACAATTTTCCATCCCTCTCCTTCTCCGGCAACTTTGCCCAGACATCGCATTCTATAGGCCGTAGATGGGAGACGTCCTGTCGCTTGCCAGTCCAAAGCTCGGCTGGTACATCGTCAGGAAACCTTTCTGATGGGACGAAGTTATCAACATAGCAGAAGGTTGAAGTTACCTCCGCCCATAGGTTCTTCGGGAATCCTGCTTCCTCGAGCATCGTGCGTACCCCCTCTATCACTGTCCTATTTGCTCTCTCAGCCATCCCATTAGATTGCGACGAGTACGGCATGATCCTTTCGATTTCAATGCCATGCTCTCGGCAATACTTCTCCATGACCTTGTTATCGAGCTCTCCACCACCGTCAATGCGTATAACCTTCAACTTCTTCTCGGTCTGCCTCTCTGCCATTACGTGGTACCCCTTGAACGCCTCCAACGTCGTCCCTTTCTCCTTGTCTGCGAGAAAGTATGGTATCCTGTATGACGACCGACCATCGGTGCAAATCATCAGGTAGACTTTGTGTCCAATGCTCCGGGTGCGTGCTGGACCCCACAAGTCAATGTGAACTCGTTCTAACACTTGTGTTTCGTGTTTAACTTTCTCGTCGAACGGCCGTCTCGTCGCTTTGCCATATAGACAGTCCTCGCACATTCCTACAATTTCCTTGGACGTGATATGAAGTCCGTCCACCAGCCTTTTATTCGCAAGTCGCAAGATTCGTCGGGTTCCGTTGTGCGCAAAGCGACGGTGCCATGTCATGATGCTAGCAGGACGGTCTAACGACCGTGAATATGCCGCCGTAGTCTCAGCACCGGTAGGTTTGTCGACCTCGTACATCTTCCCCTTTAACGATGCTGACATCACGACTTTCTTGGTCCTAGGCGATCTAACGGTGATCTTCCCATTGCCCCATTCACCCGAATACCCCTCGGTGTCCAACGTCGGCATTGAGAGAAGGTTATTCTCAAAGGTCGGCGTGTGTCTGACGTTCCTGAGCTGGAGGTTCCCTAGTTCAACCACTCCTATTCCTGGGATTGGGAACTGTCCCGATTCGCCCGCCTGTGCAGTTTGACCCCTTCCGTCAATCTGTTGATACGACTTGAAAGATTCTCGATCCCTCCAGCAATGGTCAGAGGCACCGGAGTCCATGAGGGATCGCGTTCGTGACGTAGAAGCGAGTAGGATGCGGGCTGAGCACGGATGACATTCTGAGTGAGGTACTGTCATGAAGTGCCGCTTTTCCCCCTATCTTTTCCTTTCTTAGCGCCTATTCCCCTTTCAGCGCTTACTTGTTTCTTTGACGCCTACCAGACACCCGTTTCCCCTTCCCACATATCTCCTTCTCACATTATTGTCTTTTACACCTTCTTCACGACCCATTCATTCTATTGTTCTTATTGTCTTCTCTCATCTCCTAGTTACTCATTCCGGACTCGTTATTGTTTTATACTTGACCACTATTGTTTCCTTATTGTTTTCTTATTGTCTTTCCTATTCGTTCACGACTCATATCTCAGACCTCTGACTGGGTATATAAGCTAGGTAGTTTACACCTGGTCCCTCATCTTGACCTCTTGTCGTTGGGACCAGGTGAGTAGTTATTTCTGTCTTTCTCTATCTGCAATGTATCTGACTTGTCGTTGGGACCAGTTATCTACCTGCTCCTGCTCTCTGCTCGCTGTCTCTGTTGTCTCTGTTGTCGTCTCTGCTAGTCGACTTCCGCTGCCATTGTTTCTATAGTCCTAGCGTCTAGCGCTTTAGGACAGGTACAGGCGATGCGGCTAGTACGTCTACTTCACTACTGTCCTTACGTTCCACCTCCTGACTCTCCTCTGCGTCTTCCTCTACTAGAAAGGCAGGATGTATGAGGTCATGTCTGCTGTCGTAGACGTCAGGTGGTGGAACGATCGGCGTAGGAGTGCAAGACGTACCAGCTGCGGCACTAAGGGCATAGGTGTCGGCTGGGGATGATACTTGGCTCGGTGATTGAGATGTGCGGTTGGCGGACGTTGCATTTGCAGATGTGCCCGACGAGGAGTTGTTCTGGTTCGGGTCCATTCCCTTGGGGAAACGCCACCCCTCCGGCGCCTTTCCTTCCATCCCTCCACCTTTGGACCAGCACTTCTCTTTTGCATGTCCACGACGGTGACAATTTCCACACGTAACTGGCGACTGACTTTGCTTCTGTGTCCTAGCCGCCAACGCCTTCACCTTCACCTTCGCTTCCTCCGTCTCTCTTTCCATCCGGCGGTCTTCTTGTTTGACCCAAATCGCCTCGAGGTGATTGATGGCGTCTTCGCTGGACGTTCCTGGGACATTGATAGTGTAATCGTCCCAGGACTTCGGGAATGAATCGAGGAAAATAGATCGGAATTGGGCGTCTGAGATTGTTGCACCAACATCGCGAGCTTCTTTGAGGAGGTTTCGCATGGTCCGTACGTGTTCTTCAAAGCCGTTCTCGTCAAACATTTTTCGGGTGCGTAGCCGTTTTTCATGTATCGAAACGAGTTGCTCCGATTTTTGATCGAACTCTTTACAGAGCTGAAACTAGATTCGGAACGCCGATCGGTCCTCGTCGATTCCGATCCCGACCGGGTCGACTGTGTTGGAAATAATTATGCTGGCGACGTAACGGTCTCGAGCGTCCCACTCTTGGATTGACGGCGTGGGTGAGAAGAACGGTGTAACGGTTGGGACTGTGGTTGTAGTGGTTGTGGGCTGTGGCACTTGAGCGGTTTGGTTGGTCCCAGCGGCTGGGGTAGCTGGTACAGCTGGTGTAGGAGTCGGGGGAGGAGGAGAAGAGGCTAGTGTAGGACGACCGATTGTACCTGACAGGTAGCCCGACATCCCTTTTGCACCAACTTGTAACAACACCTCCGATTTGAATCGGTTCCAATTCTTTCTCCCGACTAGACGTTTTTCTTCCGTGAAGACGGGGATATTATTCGGCGTGATCGACGACATCGTTGCGACAAGGTAATCTCTCGTGTTTTTCGAGTGTAACTTTTTCTCACTGGTTAGAGGCCAGGTCTCATAATCTGTAGAAGTAGACTGCTCAGTTGATGTAGATGTCAACTCCATTGGTGGTATGTACCTGTAGAAGTAGACTGCTGAATGTAAAGTAAGTATATGTATAAGTAGACGAGAATAGATACTCGAGACTCACCTCAGTTGATGTAGATGTCAACTGAGGTTCGTCTCGATGAATCGAAAACTTTTGTTGTGTGTCGTGAGAAACTACCAAGCCACTGTATATAGTTGTCACGTGTGACGCCTCGAAACGGTAAGTAAGAATGTCCGTGGCTGGACTCACGAAGTATCTACTTCAACATGTACTTATACAAGTGGTCATCAAGGGATTGTCGAGGGAGCTCAAATAACGAAGAGTTTGAACCAGCCTGGGGACAGCGGGCCGGCTCGCGGATGACATTACCAAAAGCGGAGCATGTCATCGTGACATGTCATCCTGTCATAGACATGATGTGACATGTCATGACATTTTATGACATGTCCATGACAGGCACAACACTGTCTTACTATACCCGGGGTGTCCCAACTCTCCGCCATTGTAATCAGGACTCAACTCCAGAGTGGGGATCCTTTTTTCGACTGCATAAAAAGCACATATACATATGTATTAACCAATGTTTCATATGTTATAATAAGTACTGATAGCTAGAGGAATACAAACTAGATGGTCTATCTAGAATGGATATTACAGAGAATGTATTGAGATAGTGAATATCAATATATGTGTATACGAGGTACTGGGGGCTGCGTGTAGCCTTAGACCCTTCAGTGAGACCAAGCCGGTGGCCACGGTCAGTGCTCACAGTCAACAACAAGGGCAGTCAGTTGCTAGTAGGTGCTGGATTGGTTCTGAAGATACAATGAGTCAATACCCGTTAGAAAGAGCATAAATTGGTACGCACATCTAGTTGTCTTTCCCTCTATCAGAACCTCTCCACCGAGAGCCCAGCCTGTTGAATAGACGCCGACTTCCAAGTTTGAACGCAGTATCCCGATTATCCAGTACCTAGCTTGAGAGTTGAGGGGGGTACTTGATGACGGTCTGCAGAAATCGCGTAAAAGAAGTAGGAAGAGAGGGGAGGATCCCTAGAGTTGTAGGAGGAAAGTTGGTTGGGATGGTGGTGGTGGGGGAAACAAATCAACAGGCTTCGACAGGTACCTCCGGTATTGTCACATGGGAAGGGCGCATGACAATGGGTCGGGCGACGGGCGCCGGGCGGTCCTTGGCCGGAAGGTCACGTGACCGGGCACAAGCACTGCTGCTCGTGCACCTTAGGCACCGCATGTCACAGGGTGAGGTGACCTAATTGGGGGGGTTCTTTGTACGTGAGAATCCTACCTAATAGGTCCCCCTCACATGTGAGGCTACCTCGGCCCGTGTCACACTTTGCTTCCGACCACCACCACCTCACCACCTTCTACGCGTTCAGACGCGTTCGGGGGCTGGGCTTCCTTTATTATACCTCCACCTCAACGAATGTACCTTACTACACATCGAATACACACTCTACTCATCTCTAATCTCTTGCACGACCTCCTCCGATGACCTCAAAAAACGCGAAACGCGCGATTCTGGGCCATGCAAATCCTAGCCCCCAGAAGAAACGAGCAAAGAAAGACCAGGAATATCTGAACCTCAGTATACAGACCTCACAACTCCAGACTCTTCAACGCACGTTTGACCGGCTGAGAGGCCAGCCTCAAAAAGAGCCTCCAGTTGCATCCCTTCCTCTCAATACTCCGCCCACATCGTCTACGCCGCCTCCCATGGAATCTACAGATGCAGGTTCCGGTTCTGCGGATGCACCTATGGATATAGATCTCGATACCGGATTACCCAACGCCTCTGAAGACCTCGACGATGTGCTCCCCCCTCCCTCGGCATGCTCCCAACCGAAACCGTCGAGAAAGGAAGAGGAGGAGGGCAAGGCCAGACGCTGGAGGGAGACTCTGAAGTGTCTGGTGGATCCCCTTGTCCAGTATTGGGACAGGACACTAGGGATATACCCCGAGGAGGCTACCCCAGCGTCGGAGACCCTGTGTAGTACTGGAACATGCACCTTGGAGTCAGCAACAGTGCAGGTTATATATTTCGACAGTACGTTGGACTTGAATGTTATCCTCCTGATCAAGCTATCTAACCGTTTTATAGACCATCGTTTGAAGACCTTTCGTTACTGCCGTTGCAGGAGCCTCCCCCAGGTACTCATTACGCACGGCCTATTTCCGACCTCCCCCTCGCAGCCTCGAATGGCAATCTCTTTGGAGCTTCTGGAGTTCTACCGCTCACTTTCTCAACACACTTCCGACGCTGTTACTGCCCTTGCCAGTGGTTTGACAATGGTTTACCGTAGGCGCGGGTTTCGCCTTCTCAGTGCAACGGTGAGTATTCTTCCTTGGCTATTCATTTCTCTTCCTCCACTTACAGTTCGTTCCAGGGAGAGGCTCTCAACGATCCGATTCGTCGTGCGCTGGGGAACTCTCTCCAGTGGTACGACACCCTGTTGGTGGAGATTGACCGGTATCTTACGCAGAAGATTGACGCGGTAAAACAGGACCTCCCAAAGCTTCACAGCCCAGTATCGTCCCTGCTCTCACCACTTGCCAAGTCTCCCGCATTCGCTTTACTACCCAGCACTGATGCCTCTATCCCTGCCACCCCGGTTCCTACGCCTTCCGCTCCTGATTCCGTAGTCTCATCTCATCCGACATCTACCGATACGTCAGCACCTCACGAAGAGGTTCCTCCTGCTTCTGCTAGCCAAGCTCCTCCGATAGTCCTATCTAATCCGACATCTACCTCCGATGCTTCAACACCTCACGAAGAGGTTCCTCCCGCTTCCGCTGGCCAAGCTCCTCCAACACCACCCTCTGAGGGTGTCTGCGATCCGTACCTCCAACGCTTATGCCCCGCATGTTTCGGTGGGACTCGATATGGACAATCCTTTCAGTGGTATGTCGGCTGTTTTGTTTCGTTGAACAGACATCTAACTCGTCTTATCAGGGGTGGCGATATCCATGTGGCACTGGATGGGAACTTCCATCATCGACACTTGAAGTCTGGCGGAGACGGCGTACCCTTCCATGCCAGCACGCGGTTTCTCTCCAAGGAGTTCACTGACTCTGTCGGAGAGCGCATTGCCGCTGCACGGGCACGACCTCCGAAACACCATAACTCCCCAGTTCCGGACGACGTTGTGGACTCTGATCGGGACGCATACAAGGCCGCTAGGAGTGAAAACCAGAAAAAGTCGAACGACATGTACAATGAGAATGGTGTCATGGCCCTGGTATGCAGGCATGACATACCACTCTTTATGACGTCCATCAACACACCGGGAGAACAACAAAAGGATGCCGTAGCACTGCTCCTCGCCCTCTTCGGCATGATACCGAGTCTGGCGACTGTAGTTGCTCTCTATGACATTGCGTGCGTGCTGGATCGCAGTATACACCTCGTAAGTCTTCTCGTTCTCACTTACCTCGCCGTACCTGATCTATATTGCAGTATGATTTGCTAGATACCAGCATTGTGGAGCAGCTGCAACTCGCGACCGCAGTAATGCATGCTTATGGCCACCAGTGGGTCTGCCAGCTGCATTACAATCCACGTATGCGCATAGGGCTTGGGATCACCGACGGTGAGGGCACTGAACGACTTTGGTCCCGCCTTCGCAAGGTGATTGGGCTCGAGAGGCGAGCTTCGGTAAGCAACTTATCTTGATATTCCTCTTATTTTGACTTACGCCATTGGTAGCGCGCGAAACGCATATGGATGCTAGACCGTCACTGTGACTCCATTGCGCTTGACCTCCGAGAAGGGCTCGGAAGTTGGATAACACGTCGACTGCGAAAGAACGTTCAAAAGAAGGAGGCTGAGGCTGTACGGACGTTGCGAGACATTGGTACAGGTCCAGATATACTCCGGCGGTATTGGGGCGAGCAGAAGGCGGCCCAGAGCTCGATTCGTGCCCGTGAGTACTTTCGTATCAGTGCTGCAGTCTCATTAACTTTGTTTTTGGCATTTTCAGTCGCACCGGCTCGTCTTAAAAAGGAGCTCGCAAAGGTCCTTCAGCTGCAGGACCAGATCGACAGCCTTGAGGAGGAAATCACCGGAGTCAAGTCCACTGTCAAGAGATTACCCTTCCCACCAGCCGACGCCCTCTTCATCCTGCGCAATCTTGAGGAGCTGCACCGGAAACTCAAAGCGGAGGCTGAAGGACTGTACGGGACACTCAACATTGGGGACCAGTTTCCGAACCTCAAGAACATCCCCCTCGAATTTCTTCACAACCTCCTTCTCGCTCGGGACCTCAAGTTGACCATTCGGAAGAAGGCAATCGGGAGCTTCTTTGAGTGGGACAGGCTGGATCAGGCCGTTGGAGGAGCAGGCGAGGCTCTAGGTAGGCCGATTCACTGAAATCCCGGAACCCCTCAATTGCTTACATTCCTCATCACAGGAACACGAGCCCATCAGCTCACTCGAAACTCTATATCACGTCGTGCGGCTGCGTTCGAAAATCAAATCCGAAAGTTCAACCAGCACGTCACGTATATTGAACAGCACCATTGGCCCAGCTACCATATACCGGTACCTCACAAGCTTCCGACACAGCTGGCTGCTCTCCGTGACCTCGAGACCTCTCATCTGCTGGAGGATGTGTGCGTCACGCAGATGGAAGAGCCTCCGAAATGGCTTGTTGACGAGAACGCTAGAAAAGGAACACGGGCTCTCTTAACGCTCGATCGCTGCGCGGAGGAAAGGGCCCGACTTCAGGCAGAGGCATTCAACCTGTGCTCGTGGTTTCGCTGTGAGCTCCAGGCGCTGATGCTCATGAGGAAGGATAATAGGTGTAAGCACCCATTTCGTTGATCCTGAGACGATATTCTGACCTGTCGCGATAGATGCAAAGTACCACACCCTTCTCTGCATGCGCCTTCAGGATCACGTACTACTGGCAGATGGATGGGCGAATCCATTCGTTCCAGCTTCTGCTTTCCGACAGCAAGTTAAGTTGGTCGAACAATGGCTTTCCCAGCCGGCTGCATCCACCCTCCGCTCGTTACCCATACAGTTTTCATCACCTTCGCATCTGCCTTCACCCTCGTTGCCAGTACTTCCACCTCCATCGCCTCCGTCATCCTCACCTCTGTCCTTCTCACTCACACTCTGCTCACCTCTGCTCCCCTCGCCTCCACCCTCATATTCGTCAAGGTTACCTTCATCACCGCCTCAACCACCTCCTAGCAGCGACGAGGTTCAGTCAGACGACGACGACGACGACGATGAAGTCGAGATCACCGGTGAAAGGCTCGCTCTTGATGATGTGATGGACGATTGCGAGCTTGATGATGGCGAGGAGCCCATACGTTTGCGATGGGAGATGCCGGTAAGTTGATTAAGCCTCTGCTCTATGCTATCTACTGATTATGCCTCTATAGGTTTCTCTATCGGCGGATGCTACCCTCTTGAGCGGCGTCAAGAACCACCCCTTTCCCAAGTTTGACGGCCGCTCATACGCCCCTCGTATGATCCTGCAATATGCGTTCGAAGCTCCCCAGTACGAGAGGCTGGACCATGCAATGCGATGGCTCGATGATCAGTGCATTAACGGATGCGCTGCCTTACTCCAGAGGACCTTACGAGTCTCTGATTTCGATTGTGCAGTCCTCTCGAGCTTCGTCGTACCGGAGTTGTTGAGGCATGGATCGCGAACAGAGACCGCCTGGCGACTAGTCCGTGACACCAAATATTGGACGAAGGGGACCTGGGTTCTACCTATCCACGACGAGGCTGAACAGCACTGGGCGCTGGCGGTAGTCAGGATAGAGAAGGAGCAAATACACGTCTTCGACAGCTTTGGCTCACGTTCATTCGTCTCTGGTTGGGTATCGGTAAGTCAGGTTCTGTATTGTATTGTTGCTTGTCTGATTGCTAACGTCTTCGTAGAAAATTCAGGTTGTTATTGGTCGACTGGTAAACCTGGCGAAGGACCACGGCTTTGTTCCTCCGTTCCCATCTCTATCAATGCTACCAAGTTGGACAGCTCAACCACTCCAGATTGGCCGGATACAGCGCAACGGCTATGACTGTGGGGTATGGGTTCTCTGGGTAATAGCGGCAGTAGTTCGCGGATACGATTACGCATTTATAGATGAAAAGGACATTGTTCGTGTTCGTAAATACCTTGCTAATCTTGTACGTACGATCCCTACTTAGTACTATATGTTCACGTCAATAGGAATTGTTCGCAATACAATTTACTGTGCTGAATACATTCTACACTAGGTTCACGGGTGAGATGTAGCTAGAGAGCACCATCCTTCCATCCCTTCCATTTGCTGCGTGCAAGGTCCTCCTCCATGATCACCTTCCAGTCAGCCTCGCCATAAGGAAAGACTTCCCTCCCTAAAAACAACCTAAGACTATCCTCTCGCTTGTGCGCCCCAGCGCTCTTCAAGATGAATTTCACGGCATCCTGAGGAAAATGACAGGTGTGAGATCAGCTAGCTCAGGGAGGTTTCGAGATTATACGCACCTCGTATAGTAACTTCTTGTCGACCCCATTTGGAAGAGCATCCTGCCACACCTCCGCAAATTTGATGAGGCCTGTGAATAGCATCCTCCTGACCTCCAAGAGGTTCCCCGCCGATTCAGCCGTCTGTGTTCGAGGCACCGACAACGTGAGGTTGAATTTGAGTGTCTTGGAAAATTTCGCGAATTCTTTGAAGGTGCCTGGTATGGTGCGGGACGGTGGTGTTTGTTGCGCAATCAAGAACGTGCGGCCAAGAGCGGATGTAAAGTCTCGGAACGAGAATTCGATGGAATCCGGGGGTGGAAGGAGTGCGCGTTGTCGAGGGTTGCGTAGCCTATAAGCCTCATATTCGTTGTACCGGTTTTGCGTGAGGTAAGGTTCACAGGGAGCCGACAGTGGATAAGGGAGGAAGTCGACCGGGAGATCAATGAGCGTTTGAGCATCTGAAACATCCGAGATTTCCGAGAGGCACAGTGTCTCGGTGTCGGAAACATCCGACATATCTACTCCGGTCCAGCAACATAACATCAGTGTTCAGAAACTTTGACATCGAGCGAGAAACGCACCTTTTTCCTCCATTATCCTTTTCTATCTATCAGAAACAGTTCAGATGCTTTCCTGGCACAATTTGAGTGGTCGTGGTCGATAAAAAAGCACTCAAACTCTATTTGCGCTAGTCCTTTGCAGTTGACGGGAATTGCCGAGCCCCTTCGGTCTCCTCGGATAGGTGTATTTTTTTTCTCCCCGCACCACCACAGGGAAAGTCAGTAGACTGAGTATGTAGGATAGAAGTATTAATGATCATGTACATGCTACAAAAAAACCAGATTTTATGAAATGGTCTTAACATGAAGTTAGTCGGAAGGGCTTCAAGTCGTACTTTATAGTGGACTGTAGGCAGGCTCTTCCATCTACCATCACCATGCCAGCTCGCCGTCGCCACACCACCAAGCAAGCTCGAGAACAAGCACTCAGGGCCAAGAATAGCAAGTATTATCAACAGTCAGTCCTTCCTCTATCCCAAAATACACCTGGTAATCGAAACCTGCTGTAGAAATAAGGACGAGATACGGTCTAAGCGGAGGGCCAAACACGCAAAAACGATGTATGACTTCCCGTTCAAATCTTGCTATTTATCCTACTGAAGTACAAAACAATAGAAATCGAGAACGAAAGGCAGTGAAAGCAGAAAAAGACGAGAAGCAGCGGGTGTTTTGGGAAGCTCAGGCTCACGACGTGTACGACAGGTGCGTTACCTTTTCTCGTAACCCTTCCTCTGCTTATCGTCTTCAACAGTAACGCTCTTGAGGAGCTACGAAGCCTAGAGAAGAGAATAAACGCATACCTTTCCAACTCCGGATCAGCCTACTTCGAACGAATATTTCACGAGTACCTCGCATGGTGCCAATCCGACCATCAGCACACTGATTCACCAATTGAACTCCCAAATAAAGTCTTCGCATCCATGATGGATGCTGCCGCAAAGATCGGAAATGGCATCTTGAACGAATACGGTGCACGCAAGGAGTGGAAGCAATGTCAACGCTTGACCATGCGCATCCGCTATCTCATTCAAGCTGTTGACAATCTCGAAGAAGTCGTCCTGGAGCACCAAGCCGGAGATTCTGCCTCTGATTCTCTTGAGGAGAGGTACTCAAAGGGCACGCTAGCATTTCAGAGAGATTATATGAGGCAATGGTTGGATCGGCTACATGTACATACGTATCTACCTCTACTGGATAACTAGTCGCAAGCAATTCTATGATATTCGGTAGAGGGCGCTCACCTGGCGCTTGTATTATATCTTATCAGTTTGAGGCGCTTACCTGGCGACGGCATCTTATCAGTCCGAGGATCTAATTAATTACCGTTTAGGGAATATGTTTGTTGCGACAAACATTCGAACAGTGCCAGCACACACCTCGTTCCTCTTCATCCTCTCTCATCATCCTCTCGCTGCTTTCCCCCCACGGCCTTGCCTTGACCTTCAACCTGCTTGCTCCCCACCGCCTCACCGTTGCACATATGTCCATCACCTCACTACCTCACAACCTCACAGTCTACAATCCATGAGGTCGCACCTCCTTCCAAACTGCCACCACAGACTATCAGCCCTGCACTTCCGTCTCCTCGAGCTCGCTGGGGACACTTGCTCTGGGACTCGACCTCGGAATTCAACCTCGGAATGCGACCTCAGAGCAGCGGCGTTAAGTGAGCATCTCAAGACGCTTCTCGATGCAATATCGAAGGTGCTCCCAAGACAACCTCCCGAACTGCAGGCGAGCTTTCAAATTTCCCTTTGAGGTCTAGTCTCTAACCTCATGGCCTCACTCAAAAGGAGCACGCAAGGAATTTTTACCGATCATCCTTCTTGACCTCCCACCTCTTCCATCTCGTTGTGCAGTTGCGTCTTGCGGTCGCGTTTTTTACGCGTCCACTCCCTCATTTACGCGTCTGCCCTCTCATGACTCAGGTATGCTTGAACGTTGTCATTCGTTCTTGCAGACATTAACCTCCCGCTAGGATCCAACTCCCTCTCCATCGTATTCGGTCGACGAATATACCGAGGCAGAACTACAGGCGTTCGATCAAATAATGCAGACCACCAATGTATCTGAGAGGAGTTCAGCGAGGAGCTCGACACCCGTAGGAAATACGTCTGCCGCGTCAGCAGTGCGACAACCCTCTATCTCCCCCTCGAAGCGGCCCATCAGACTGAAGGAGGGCGCACCCCCAGGTCTTCATCGCGTCGCAGAAGAGAGAGCTCAATCTGCCGCTGAGGAACAGGCTCAACTCATGCAAGAGAGAGCTCAGTCTGCTAATGAGGAGATACGTCCAGCTGCGCCCCCCCATCTTGATCATTGTCAATCCCTATCTCCAGGACCCTTCGGTATTCACCCAACCACCTACAATCACCCTCCGCAGCTTCCTCACTCTCTTCATCCTCATCCTCTTCATTCCCACCCTCACCCCGCAACGTCAGGTCTTCACTCCACCTCCCCCGCTCCTCCGAGTGCTCCAAACACCGGTCCCCAGTTCTCATATCACCTTCCCCACCCACATTCTCCTCACGCCGTATCCCCAGGCCTCCATTCCACCTCCCCCGTTCCTACCAGTGCCCCAAATACTGGTCCCAAGTTCTCGTATCCAGCTCCTCAGCACGGCCTTCATACCACAGGCCCGACCGCATATCCTTACCCTCCACCCCCCCACGCCTATCTTCAACCATACGGGTATGCACCATCCTACGGTCCTCAGCATTCGGCGCTACCCCAGCCACAAAACATCGCGACAGTTCCAACTCCTGTCGCACCCACAACTCTAACCACTGCCACCACGATTGTGCCTCCTGCGGCGCCCGCCACCACCACCAGCGTATCTCCTACGACCCAACCAACCATTCCCACCACTCCTCCAGTGTCTGCCACTGCCGCAAACGTATCATCTATGCCCGAGGACCTCCCCTCTGCCTCTCAACTCTCAACCTCAGTAGCCGACACTAAAGATTTAGAGGAGGTTGCATCGGACGAGGATGATATTCTCGAGGATGAGAATATGCTTGGAAGCGAGGGATTACCAGGGCTTGATGAGCCTGGTGAGGATCCGAGCCCTGGCGGGCGACCATCGAAGGAAAGGCTGGACGCTTGCGATCGGATATGCAAGAAGTTGGGCGAGTGGGTGATAGCAGAGAGCAAGGCAGAAGGAGTGGAGGCATCGGACATATACGACCGGTTCGGTGGGAAGGTCCTTCGAGCTCAACGCCGCAAGTCTCGGTGGAACGGCTACCAGTCCTATGCCGTCCACCCTACGTATAGGGACGTAGAGCTTGGTCGTTTGAAGGGCTCAGAATGTCCTTGGGATGGTATGTTCCCTTCGTTGTCTTAGGATCACAGCTCACCGATGTCCAGGAGAATCGAGCCCCACCACGCTGCAGCTGAGGGCGGCATACAAGCTATTCATCGAAGAGAAGGGCGAAGACGAGGCGAGGAGCCTCATGGACGTTTGGAACATGCTACGTTCAATCGAGGCCGTGCAGAAGAAGGGCGAACGAAAGCGCACCTTCAAGGCCATTGTTACCCAACTCAAAAACTTCGTGAGTCCTTCCTACCTACTCCTGCTTATATTCTGTTCAAGGCTAACCTACCTATTACAGGCGGAATATATTCGCAACCGCTACAACATCCACCTATGGGCGGTCATTGCGGGAGGTCAGATCCGCAGTGATCAGCTCTACACGTTTGTGTGTGGGCTCCATGAGAGCGCAGGGGTAAGTGCTCTAGTCCCATATTGTTAACTCGACACTGATTATTCCCAGTTCGCCAAGGGGGCTTTAGCCGTCGGTGAGGACGACATTGGGGAGCTCTTCCAAGCATGGATCTTGTAAGTGTTTATCTCTCCTCTCGTCGCCGCTTCGTCCTCATCCTCCCTATAGCAACCGAAATGCAGCCAAGTTCACCAACCAGCAAATTGCAGCGATGGCACACGAGCGTGGCCTCAAAATAACCGGCCCCGGCATTGATGAGGAGATGGGACCTTCAGCAACCACACCCTCCACCCCACTTCCGATCCCGACCCCCGAGATCCGAATCACCACTCGCTCCGGAGCTCCTACCAAGAAGGTGAAGAAGGAGAACGTCCGTGCGACGATCAGGGTCGCGGTTAAAACTCGTTTCGGTGTGTCCCCTCACGCATAGTAGTCTTTCCCCTGCTGACCTCTCCTCCTCTAGACGAGTGTCTGTCGGCGCTCAACAAGACGTTCAAAGTCGCCTCGAACCTCCCATGGTCCACCCTTGCTTCAGAATGTGTCGAGCTCGGCCTCCAAATCACGAACTATCCTCAGGGCATATACTATCCATGGACAGAAATCGACCGAGCGAACAAGACAAACCGCGGTATTCGCAACATCCCCCCAGAACATCAATCAATCCTTGTAGATGCATGCGAGGAGGACCATGAACATCGCCTCACAATTGTCAATGCAGATCCTATTGGTGAGTCCCGACCTCCATAACAACCTATCAATCTAACCCTTTACTACCTACAGAACTCGCAAGCGGCCTCATCCCCGTCCTCGTCACCGCTCCCGACGTCAATGGCAAGACCTCTGAGTTCTTCGCTAAGGATATCCCCGGATGTTTAGAAGCGGTCAACAAAGGTGCGAGCGCCAAGAAGAAGGTGAAGTTTGAGGTGGAAGAATCCCTCCCGGCGGCTTCGAGCGCACGCACCAAGCTCAACCGTTCTGCAAAGAACAAGCCAAAACCAGATTATGGCGACAAGGATATCGAGGTGGACGAGTTAGAAGAACTGGATGAGCTGACGCAAAGCGAGGATGAAACGGAGGATACCCCAAGGGCCCCGAAAGGTATTCCGTTCCATCCGCTATCATTGATACTCTACTCACACCTTCGAAGCTGGTAACGGTTCAGGTAACCAAGGTCGCCGCTCTCGAAAGCCAGCGGGAACGTCAAGTCCTGCAAAAGGTATGTTTAGCTTCTTGGCCATGCTGCGATAGACGCTAAGCTGGCTCTACCACCGCAGGTTCTAGCAAAGTGGCTCGTAAACTAACCTCACCATTTGCCACCATGGGAAATGAGCCTTCGGTCTCGAGTGCCCCCGCCCCCTCCACGCCCAAGAGGAAGGACCCCAAGAAGGTCATCACGACGGATGACCTTAACGCTGGGGCCTTCGTGCCTACGGATCTGGCGACATCAAAACGCACTTCAGACACCCTCGCCGCGGGCGAAGGCCCTCCCAACAAAAGGGCGAGGCAAGATCCTAAGGCCACCCCACCAGTACCGCCCCCAGCGACCGAGGCTACTCCACGGCAGCAACGACTACACGACGCAGCGGTGCACCAGCGCAACGAGACCCCAGGACCCGTGTCGACGTCGCCGCAAGACCCTCCTCAATGGCAACAACCGCCGCCCGTGCCCTATCACGCCCAATATATGCATTCGCATATGCACCCACAGTATGCGAGTTCCGGGTCGTACCAGAGCCAGTTCACCGGTCTCCCACCCCCAAACGCATCCTCCTCCTCGTTTCACGGTCATATTCATCCTCATCCACCTCCCAATACCACCTCCCATATGCCACCTCTCGGAACGCACCAACAGCCCGCCTACCCAGGACCCATGCCACAAGCCCTACAGGCGCAGATGGAGCAGCTCCTCCGGTCGTTCTACGAGCAGCAACCCATTCCTTCCGCCCAGCAGATGCAGCCTCCTCCTCCGCCCTCTCGCCCTGAGCAGCAGTAGGTTGAGAGGTGCTGGATGGTTTGGGGCTCCTGTCCACCGCCATTCCTTTCTTGCCATTTCGGCGCTGTAGCGGATGGTTGTAGCCGCCGTCGTCCCTACTCCCGTACGATCTACATTCACTTTTATCTGACCTGCTGAATCTTTCTTGTGCGAACCAATCTATTTAGCCCGTACTATACTTTATCTACATTCAAACATCTAGATATACGTGTATGTATGTAACAGAAAATCTTTTTGTCCCGTCCTCCCGACCTATTGTAGCCCTCCCATGAGCATAGAGGTGCTCCGACGCGCGAGGAGAGCTAAACATGCTTGAGTACCTCACATGTGAGGGGGACCTATTAGGTAGGATTCTCACGTACAAAGAACCCCCCCAATTAGGCCACCTCCACCTGTCACAGGCGGTGCCTAAGGTGTGCTCGTGCTCGGTGTTGCTCGGTGTCCAGCTCGCTACGAAAGCGGCATGTCTTCCTACGACCAACAGCATCACCTGCCTTGACATTCTTGTCATCTAAGGTGTTTTTGTCAGCTCACCTCCCTGTACCATCAGTAAATGTATGGAATACAACTCTTTTGATTTCAGTGACAATGACAGGGGGCCGAAACAATGGCAAGAAAATGGCCGAAAACCAACCATGGACTTCCCGCCGACGATAACAAGCCATTCTCCAGCAAAGTTCTCTCTAAGATGTTGCCTATGCCAACCCAGGTTTGACTCTGACGGACGGCAATGGCAATGGGGGTGTCGCTCACTGCCGAGACAACCTCCACCGTGTGAGGGTTGAATAATTCAGGCACGTAATCCGGGTGCGTGTTTTCGGTTGCCATCCAACAAATAAACATTTCATCCACTTCCCTCGACTTCCGACTCGCAAAGAAGCGCAACACAATGTCTTCCTGCAAAAAATCCACAGTCGAAGGCACGTCCCCCAGTCCTACAACCTCCTGCCATACCCATACACCTGTATACGGCCCAGCCGGACCACGGCAGATGATTCCTCTCGCAGAATCAATCCACACCTCTTCTCCGTTACAACCCCATTGCCCCTGTAAATCCATGATTCGACTGTTTCAATGGTACTGATTTGGCTACTCACGAGTAATTTACACAAGTAGTGCAACAGAACGAACCAAGATACATGCTTTATCAAGTGTGCAAGTGGGACAAGCTCTGCAGGAAAACATCAGCGCCGCTCAACCAACAAAATTGCCATTTACCATTCCGGAGAAGAAGAGATGGGACTGTCCCTATGTCAATGGCATATATCTGCACAACCTGGGAGGATCTAAACAGACTTGAGTATGCACAGTGCCATGAGATCCAATTCAATGCACGGCACTCTAGAGTAGGTCTGAAAATCTGCTTCAAAGGCCTGCAAAGAGTCACTGAACGTGTATTCTGCCGGTGATGCTGACGAGTTACCTTGCGTGCATCCGGCCCACTGTAGGACACCGCTGTATACACCTTACCCGCGCTCCCATCCACCTTAGTCAAACAAATGGTCCTATCGACTTTCCACTTCTCACGTTTGCATTTCCAACATCGACGCCTCCGGAGCATACATGGACAATCCCGCCGATACCTATGGATACTAATATCCTTCAAACGGCAGAGGTCACCTTGCCTGACATTCCGAAACTGGTGGAACGTAAGATTTTTACTTCCCCGCCATGGGACAACTCAACAAAATCACTCACATCGTCAAACGCGGTGCGCTCCTTTTCCTTCTGTTGCACAATTTGGTTGATTTGGTCCCCACTGACATGCACTGTCATCATCGTCGAGCTCTCTCCCTGGGTTATCAACATTCGTCCACCCGCGGAAGAAGTGCTTGCATGATTGTAATGGTTATGCTGGTCCCCTCCAACGTGACTGAAATGACTACCATTGATAGAAAGGTTTCAGGAATTAGGGAAAAAGTCCGACATGGGGAAGGGGGAGAGATGAACGCAGGGGCTCAAGAAGAACAAATCCCTTATATACATCCCCCCGAAAGAGAGATGCTGTGGTCAGCCCAAACACGCTGCATCCGGCTTTGTTCCTGTGATTCTCCCGACAGTATTTATAGTCGTGAGCTTCGTCTAGTCTCACAGCATAGCGCTCTGGGTTCTCGTCTCCCATCCCCATCCCTCTCGTACCAAAATCGTCATAATGTTTAATATCTGACGATTCACAAACCAGATGAAGAATCGCCGCGAGCAACGACGACGTCGCAAGCGTATACTGTTGAGCATGCTGCATGAACATCGTTGAATACTCAAGCATTCACCGAGCGCTGTGAACACAGCTCCGATTTCACATTCCATATGATCATCGAACTCATCAGATACTTCATTTAGAACACCCCAGGCTTCGTGAGGGCGTCACGCCCAGCCGCCCAGCGCCCTTTGAGCCTGACTGGTAAAGAAACATAGCGAGATCGCCCGTTGAATCTCCACAAGAATCGAGATGACCTTTGGGGGTGGGAAATGGGGTGCAGGATAATAGCGACATTCAGGCCCGCTTCGGGGTTGATCAACCACCTCTCTCTCATACCCATCGTGTCGAGAGTATAGGTCGGAAGGCTTGATTATCTCGCAATTGAGACTCGGCGGTTCGAACGTTCACCTCCTACGAGCCACAAGGCGAGGTTCCGCAGGGAATTGAATCTGGAAGAGCAATCTGTTTTTGAGAGTGAGGAGGGAAACAAGCAAGAGTTATAGGGCGCATCCTGAGTGAACATACGTCAGCCTTTTACAGGCGCGGCCTCATGTTGAACGTGCTTCCCCCTCCCCTGATCTCGCAGATGATCCTCGGCACGCCATCTAATATGTCTTTTTAAGCCTAATGCCTCGTTCCACGAACCACAGAGTCGATGGGTTGAAATACTTTCGCGGTCGAACATGTCGTCTATCGATCATATAATCGCAGTTCGGACATTTTCCGGTGGTGCGAACGTCGAACGATGGATTTTGAATATAGATATAGAAGAACTGCGAAAGCTTGCATCGAGGACCTGACCCTGTAATTTGGAGAGCCAATCGAAACAGAGGCTGAGAAGATAGAAGAGAGGTGATGTGATGGCGGAACGAGTCGGTATGATGAATGCCCCGCTTGTGTGAAACCTAAGGCCAAAAACAGGATCCGAAGGTGAGATTGAATGTCCCTTCGAACGCGAGTCAATTGTGGCTCACTCACCTTCAGCTAAAATCCACTGGTGATCCAACCTCGGCGGCGTGAACCAGAGCGCCTGAGGATCAAGTCAGCATCCCCGGTTACCTTGTAGTAGAATATAATCTTTTCCAGTGATTCTGTCGACTTCGTACCAGTCCTAGGTGGTAAGACCTGTGCAGCGTGCCGAACGGATTCGATGTAGTTGCGCAAAGCAGTAGTTGCTTGGGCTGCCGCATCAGCAAGTATTGCGTCCTCTCGACGTTCAGAAATGTTTATGTAGAGCCAATCTTGCATCCGGGGAGCGCAACTGTTTCTTGGCCGAACTAAAGCCTTTACCCTCGCATTCGTCAGGGCCTGAGTCTTCCACATCCATAAGAGCAAGGAGTATTCCGAGGGCATGAAGAAACCAGTGTAACGTATATTCCTGTTGTGGTATCTGACGCAGAGGAACCCAAAGAACGATTGGTTAGCTGACATACGGAAGAATAGATGAAAAACAGATATCTCACCTGGTACATCTGTGGATTCGTAGGCCCATGGGCCGTTACCAATCCGTCTATCTAGTCAATATGTAGTCTCCCGTTGGTATCCCCAGCACCGTCTCAAGACTCTTTTTATTCAACTCCTCATACACGACGGTTTCCCCTCCGGAATCTGGTAGTTGACTCGACAGCTAGTGTAGGAACCTATAACGCTTGTCCGAGCCTGTAGAATGGATTGGTGGGTTGATTATGCTGATCTACTATCAATATTAGGATCAAGACCTTGAGCCTGAATGTACATACGCATTTTCAGTTTGCACTGGTCGAGATGAACACGGCTAGGTCACATCGAGTACAGATGGAGTCGGAACGCTCGCCGTTAGCCGTAAACGTCTCGGAGTTTGGGCCTAAACCAACCAGAAAAAAACAGTGTGATAGGTCCCGAGTGGGTGGCATACTGGAGGCGGAGAGAAAGCACATATTCAATATAGTGAGTCAACGTTGAACCATGGTTTCTGTGAGGCCCGAGGTGAGGTGATGGAGGGTGATGGACGCCAAGGACAGCGAGCACAACGCTTTGTCAGCACAAACGGCGTTGATCATGACAACGATCATCTCGTCGTTGTCGTTGGCACCACCACCTCGTATCCCACCGTTTATGTGTGCGTTGATCCTCAAGACTCAGGACTCTGTTTTTCAATGCTCTCTGTACAGCCTGTTTGAGCGGATAGTGGACTTAAAATTCCAACCCGACGATCTCAACGGGCTCGAACATACCCAACTTCATCCTTATCTCAAGCTTCTCGTTTCCTTGCTCTTGACCGACACATCCTCTCTATATCCTTGATCCCTCGTCGTTCAAAATACCTGGAGGAACAGCGAAATCACTTCAATACAAATGGACGGTCTTCAACTCAAAGTCACTCCAAACAAGTTCGACGTCTTGGAGTCTGTCAGCGCTTCCAGCGATCGCAGGCCTCGAGTATCGCTTTCTCCTAGACCTTTGCATCGTTGTTTGCTTCGTAACCCCGCCCTCAAACCGTCTAGCTCGTCAACAATTCAGGGACTCTGGATGCAAAAGTTAGCTGGGAAAGAGAAGCCTAGAATGGGGGGGTATAAAATTTGTACGCCCTCGTCCCGCGTGTTCCAACGGTCTCGTCTTAAACTGTCTGTACGACACAAACAGCTATTCTAACAACGTCACTATGTGGCAGGTCGTTGCGACAGAGGTATTCGCTAGAGTCACTAGTGACTGCTGTGTACTCTGACGCTTCCCTATGTGGCAGTTGTGGGCGCCGATTCGTAACCTGCGGATGAGGACACACAAATGACAGCATAGAGATACCTTGACCTCAATGTCCAGGCTGTTTGTGCAGGCATATCTATTAGGTGATGTTAGTTACTTGATATCGGCACGTTCGACAGCTTGTTCGTATCTCGAGCATGGGATCCAAAGGCATCCGGCCCAAGTCACATACATTCCATGTCTAACAGACCAGCTCAAGTTTGAAGAACCACGCGGACCGATGAGCAGTGAGAGGCTAAACACGGGCCAGTTGTCAAGGTCCTTCCCTCAAGTACGATCCACCAGCCAGCTGATTGAACCACCTCCGTGGGGATGAAAGTGAGTACGCACCATTTTTGCGGCGGGATTGAGAGCAACCCGAGGGCTGTTGAGGTACGGAAACGACTTTGTATTTAGCACGCCCGGTTACTATATATGATACATGCGACGATGTCCCATCCCTTTAACTCATGATTTAGAGTATGCGAGAATACCGCATTGCAAGGCAAGTACTGGGCAAATATATACATATGCGTTGATATATGACTCGTGTACCGGACGGAAGCTGGGGATAATCACAAG
The DNA here is from genome assembly GCA_024721195.1 of Marasmius sp. AFHP31. NCBI lineage: Eukaryota > Fungi > Basidiomycota > Agaricomycetes > Agaricales > Marasmiaceae > Marasmius > Marasmius sp. AFHP31. Next base: position 23,134 of record JANHQD010002056.1, read on the forward strand.
CCATACGCGTGAATACAACGATTCACGTCCAGTGCAATCCTTCATAGGTACTATGGATCTCCTAAAGCTCCATGTAATTCGCAATGACTCGTGTAATCCATAGTGTATACAAGCAAATACCTATAAGTCGGATTAACCGGCCAAAAAAAAAAAGAACCGGATCGGCACCAGATCGCGCCGCCGTCACTTGCTCATGAAAGTACAGAAAGACTGAAACCAAAGATTTGCATTAAAATGTACGATACACACACCGTGCCAGAAAATTAACCAGGTATATGAAACATCAAAGCGCGGCCCTGGACCACAGAACGATACAGAGACTCATGGCAATGGGATGAACACACAGAGTCACACGGCGCGCTACGCAGTCGGGTTGAGATTTGACTTCAATAAACCGATGGAGAAGCGACTTACCAGTACGAGAGATCGGTGCTCTGAATAGAGGTGAATTTGATGACGACAAGCCACGATCGAGGTCCGGGATGGCGAGAAGCTGAGAGTCACTGTGACGAATCTTCCGACTGCCATCCATGTGTATGTGCCTGCTTAGACTGGCCAGTTGAATTTCTGAGCGAACGAGATCGATAGACATGCGTGGATCAGTATGGGGCGAGTGCGCCGACGAGTGGCTATGTTCCGGTACCAGCTCTTGACAACAGCGGCAGTAGTGTTCAATGTTCATTCAGTACGGTGAAAGGTATTTCTGTCATCGGGACCATGCGGGCCACGGCAGAAATTCCTGATGGCCACTTCTCATTGACTTGAACATGGTGATATCGGATCTGAAAGGATGTTCAAAATTCTTGGTCACCAAGGGGGAACGAAATATGTATCACGCACGGATTAAACGGTAAGCGCTCAAGTTCTAACTATTCCAGCAGCTCGTTGATGAGTCTTTGAGAGCAGCAGCAATAGACGACAGAGATGATGGTGGGGAAGAAGGGGCGAGAGACGGGTTCTGGATGAAGTGATGGCCTTGCATAGTTCAAGACATTGTCAATATGGAGTTTGAACGCGTCATGATTCGGTCATTGAGGGCAACGATCGGACGGTGGGGTGGACATGAATTCGAGGCGAGAAAGTGCGGGTCCAAGTGGGATGAGGAAGATGGTGTAGACGTTGGTGGTGGTCGAGGAAAGAGTTCTGAGTGGGCCCAAGCACCTGATGACGTGTCTGGAATAGGAGCGAAACTGCAGACGATGCCGGATGAGAATGGATACAGAAGACAGCGGCTCCAAGCAGCCAAGTCTTTCTGTTGCAGGGAGCTGGAGAGGGAGCTGAAAAGGGGGACACGGCTGAGTACATTCAAGACTGTCGAATGTGCACCATAGATGCCGACAAATTCGATGCACAACGTTCTTGGCAGTATTCGTCGGCGAGGATAATCGGGTGGATCATTCGTAGGATAGGGATAGGATGTGTGCACTCGAGACGGGATGCTTGGTCAAGCGGCTCTAGAGAAACTCGGTTCTCGCATGTCTGAGATGGAAGAGTCGGTATTGAGGGATGAGGAAGATGTTTACGAGGGCGAGATTGCATCACTGATTTGAGGAAGGACACGGAAGAATTGGCGTTGGATGGACTGGAGGCAAGAACATCTCTCCGTAGTCGCAGCTAGAGTGGAGAGGCGAATTGAGGGAAGGACCTGGCGATTGTCTTTATTGGTTTGGAGGAATTCTGAACGAGCGCGGAGTGGTGGGTAAGAAGACACTGGTGAGGTGCGACTGGAAGCGCACTGCAATTCTTCGTGCCCCAAAAGTTGTTCTCTCACACGAGAATGAAATACCCAGCTTCTCGTACTCCTATTGGCCCCACCCAGTATCCTTGCACTTCCTGAACTTGTCCATCCGTCGTTTTGAAGAACCTTTGATGCGTTTTGTCAGGGTTTATATCCCGAGTTGTCAAATTAGGATTATGGGATTGGCGACATTTGATTGTTTCTGCGTGTCATCTATCAAGGGAGCAGGGCTTCCAAGAGTTTAGATTTTGTTCTGTGCTGGGTGTGTTCGAACGGTCGAATGAGCCGGAGGGTGGAGGTCAGGAACAGATTGCAGTCAGTCCTTGGCATGCGGGCGCTTGATCCTCCTTGTCTCACGCCCTCGCGTCGCGTCTCCTAAAAGGCTGAAACTCAACCTCTTCTAACATCCAACTCTCTGACTCGCGCTTCTCAATGTGGGACCCTGGTTGACGCCAAGGAGAACAAGCAGCAATGCTTTTTCACCATGCACCGCGTCGACTTTGATCTCGAGGGTTCTGATGTCTATCGTACTCTCGGCCTTCAGGCTTCAAGACTTGAATATCACCCTTGTTTGGTCGACGCCCTTCAACAAAGATTCCTGTTTATGTTTTCGATATTCTATTGACGCTCCATCTATATAGCAGACAGTCTCGAGCCCTGAATTTCTCTCAGCACCTTTGCCCAAACGTACCATCAAGACTTCACCGCCCTCAAGCCCGCTTCGTCAAGGTTGCGCAGAGAACTCAACTTCAAACTCCTCAGCATCGGTACAAGTGTAAGATTGAACCACGCAGTGTCCCTTCTCACTGCTGACATATCCTCGATTTCAGGATGAGTCCCGACTAATGAAGCGCGAGGAGCAAAACAGGGTGGCTCAAAGAGCGTTCTGAGAACGGAAGGAGAATCAAGTCCGAGATGGGAGTACTTGAGTTATTGTACTTCGATGAATTCAGTCTCAATGACCATTCCCCTCTAGTTGGAGGAGCAAGTTACAGCACTTGAAGCAAAGAACGAGACGACCACGAGCGAGAACGAGAACTTTAGAGACCTTTGGACTCGATTGAAA
>JANHQD010002056.1:25957-76661 GCA_024721195.1 Marasmius sp. AFHP31
TCCTTCCGCCCAGCAGATGCAGCCTCCTCCTCCGCCCTCTCGCCCTGAGCAGCAGTAGGTTGAGAGGTGCTGGATGGTTTGGGGCTCCTGTCCACCGCCATTCCTTTCTTGCCATTTCGGCGCTGTAGCGGATGGTTGTAGCCGCCGTCGTCCCTACTCCCGTACGATCTACATTCACTTTTATCTGACCTGCTGAATCTTTCTTGTGCGAACCAATCTATTTAGCCCGTACTATACTTTATCTACATTCAAACATCTAGATATACGTGTATGTATGTAACAGAAAATCTTTTTGTCCCGTCCTCCCGACCTATTGTAGCCCTCCCATGAGCATAGAGGTGCTCCGACACGCGAGGAGAGCTAAACATGCTTGAGTACCTCACATGTGAGGGGGACCTATTAGGTAGGATTCTCACGTACAAAGAACCCCCCCAATTAGGCCACCTCCACCTGTCACAGGCGGTGCCTAAGGTGAGTGCGGATAGGTGGTTTAACGCGTCAGGTGACAAAGGAAGGATGATGAAGGTTCAGGAAAAAGAGGAGGCACGATCAGGTGACTAAGCACGGCATTTTCCGGATAATGCGTCTTGACTCTTCTGAGTCTTCACAGAAGCAAGATTCGATTGTAACTACTACATATCAGCCCGGTCCGTTGTTATTAAGTTGCTCTGACCTGAAACTACTGGGGAAATAATTCCTCAAAGGACACGATTCGAATCTTTCCGAACTCTTCCACGAGGCCATCTCCACCCTTGAATCCGAGCGAATACTCCAAAAAATCCCCAGGAATCAAGACAACGGGCATTCTGGGCTCAGAGAACTCTGCGATGACTTGTCTGCATAACCCACACGGTGTGATATACCCCTGGATGCTCCTATCACACCAATCGGTCAAGTCTTCGAGAACGGGTAAGCATGAGCGCGTTACGCACGAAACCACCGATATTCCTCTCAGATAACGATACCCCTCGCTCTAGACCAATTCTAGAATTCAGTCTCTCTTGTGACCGAGAGTTGATACAAGACTGACCACAGCCTTGACAATGGCAACTCGTTCGGCACATATCGTCTCCGCTGATCCTCTTTCAGCGAGGGTTGAGAAAACGGAAAGGTAAAGAGAACCTGGCTCACACCAACACGCATTATCAATGCTACCACCAGTAAACATTTTCTCTGCCTCGATATTCTCACGATGGGCGGCCGCCAAAACAGCAGACCCAACGGGAAAATTGGAATACGGGCTGTAGGCGCGGGACTTCCCTTTGTATTATACAATAGTAAGTACGAGATCGGTCGCTGTCTTGGTGATTTCAAGATAACACACCTTCAAAAGCTGCTTCTATCAATCTTTGCACCTCGAGATTGCTCAGGGAGTTTGTGCGTTCGGACATCAAGTGTTTTCTAGAAGAAGTGCCATGTAAGTCTTACTTATATATACCCAGCCTTTCGATCACAAGACCTCGAGTTCTCAAGCACATTGCAGTTCAAGATTGAAGAGGGCATGTGTGTTGCGGAGTTCCGAGAACGAACGGGCAGATCGCCATAGTCATTTCACTGGCCCTTATGGGCAATGTGAACAATGATAGATTGCTGAAAAAGTCTAAATAGCTACAAAAGTACTATCTTCGACAAATTGATATAACTGATACTGTAAGATACGTTGCTCTATCTAGGTATTAAATCAGAAGATGTAAGTTACACTCTAAATAGTACTGAGTACCACGCAAAACATTAGACGGAACCAACCGTTCTCTACAAGTCTCTGAGCGTCCGTGCCTCATACGCTAAACCATTCAATAAGTTCCGCTTGTCCTACACTTCCAAGAGAAAACTCACCCATAATCGACGACCACCCACTCCACGCATTCATCGTCGTTAAGATCCTCTCCAACAACATCGACAACTCGTTCCTTCTCCCCACAGTCCCAGAATCCCTTGCAAGCCTAATCCTCCCAATCTCTCTCGCTAGCACACGTCCAACAATCCCCCACAGAACAGCAAGCATCGGATTCAACACCACCGTCGTCCCCGACCCGGGATTCGGAACGGGAACCAACGAAACCAAATCAGCAGCAGCACGCGCCGCGGCGACGGACTTGTTATGAGACCGAGCATTCGAATCGGCGAAAGCAGCATGTAGCTGAATCGTCGATGCGTACGCAAGTGTCCGAGTCAAAACACCTAGAGGCGACGAAACCGCGGGAGGACTCGTAAAGGAGTCGATTAGCTGGTCTAAATGGTTTAAACACGAAATGAGACGTTCCATCTCGGTGTGGTCGTTCCTATCTGGAATGAGTAGAGTATAGGAAATGTGAGATTTCCCGGGTGATGGGTTTTTCGAATAGACTCACTTGCGTTCCTTGCCGAGTTGGCTAGGGATGTAGCTCGAGAGAATAGAATCGAGGCCTTTGAGTATAGAGCTATCAGAGACCGTCCTTCCCCTCCAGACGACGAGCCCGCTGAACCCGAACCGGAGAGGAAGTTTCTTACAGTTGAAGAGGAAGAAGAAGAAGTGTCCATGTACGTTCGGGGGATACCCTATTTGAAACGGATCAACATCTACAAAACCTATGGGGGAAAAGGACTCCAACTCACCTGTTCATAGTCCACCATATCCAAAGGCCACGGTACATCGATCCTCTGACCATTCCGATCCAGCACAACAGAATCAGCACCCACAGCTGGTTCAATCGCGTCCCACACGCTATGCATCGAATATACAGTCCAAAACGCGTTGATCGTTTCACCTTCCTCGATGGGATCTGTAGGTGGGGGTAGTAATGTACTTGAAGAACCCACAGTTCGCGTTCTATGAAGTCCAGCCCCAGCAGCCAACGAAAGCGCCGTGTTTAGGTGATATCTTCCCTCCAAGTTACGCCGCATGTGGAGGAAGTAATTGGAGAGGATGATTTCGGCTTGTATAGCGTGGATGATGCGTTTGGGGTGTGAGGAGGAGAGCATGTTGGAGACTTGGTTGAGGACTAGAGAGAGGGCTGCGTCGTTTTGAATGTGAGGAGCGGGACTTGGGGTGGATAAGAGGCGAGAGGCGACGAGGTATAATGTGAGAATTAATCCGGGGGAAGGTCTTGAGGGGTGACCGAATGGTAAAGACGAGCATACGCCCTCGAGTAATCTAAATTGATTGAGGTAAACGCCAAAGGAGGAGCCGTGGTTTGAGAGGAACCACGAGAGACTATGGGTAAGACATTCAGTCTATTTTTCACAGAGAAGAGAGAAGAAATTATCATGTACGTCGAACGCCTGGTATCAATATGAGGCTCCTGTGTAGCGTTTAAATGGGTTAGCAGCTGTTTTGCAGGATAACGACTTTTATCTGGCATGCATGCTCGCCTGATTGAAAGTGACCAAGAAGTCACTGAGAACCCTTCCCTCATTTTGACTCGGCGTAATATCTGAGTAGCGTTAGCTTAGCGCCGGTCCAGGCATACTAGTAGCGACATACGTAGGGAACGAGACCCAGACCTGAAGCCTGGGTTATTTTGCGAATACGGACTCTGGAGTCGCACAGAAGAGGGGTCATCGACACTCTCCAGCTCACGAAGCCGTTTCTCGAGACGAGAAACGTCTGCCTCCAACTTCTCAGCATGGGTTAGTCCCGATTGACCAGGATATTCGCAGGGATCTTCGTCCGAGAATGGCGCCCTGCTTCGATTTTTGCAGGGTGTACATACGGGTTTGAGAGCGTCACACCGCTAGCAACCCGATGTGAGTACACAGAGTAGAGATGTTCCTGAATCAGGTACGTAGGAATGCTCACCACTTTACGCAGTCTGTGAGGGACGGGATGTAAGTATGAGGGACGGTGCGATTGGCGACTATTGTTTTGGCTTACCTGCAGTTGCCACAAGATGTTCGGGTGTTGGAAGATTTCGAAGACGGGGCACCTGTGTACATATTAGACGGAAAGTTCGAATTTGATCGTTAGAATTGACGATCATGAATGTATGTGAGGAGTATATATACCTATTAATGAGTCTAACAATATACTGGATCCTGGACGTCTGGGGCAAACCGCCGTCACGATATCTAACTCGTCAGCAGCGAGGTCTGACTCGAGACGGACACTACTCGGGGTGGATAATATTTGCTGAGTGATCACCGAAGGATGAGCACCAACCCTCGTGCCCAAGAATTTGGCAGGGAAAGGTACCGAGCTCTTGATCGTGGCAATGTGGCTATTGCCGAACCGTTATTGATTCTTTTCTGACTAGGGGTATCAGTCTTTGCCTGTCTTTGCATTCAAAAGCCGGAAATACCCGTGGAAGTTGTCCATATATAGGCAAAGAACCGTTGGAAGATGACGGTATGACTGTGCCTGTTGTTGAGGCCTCCGCAGTGGGATTGAGCTTTTCCGTGATAGCTGAACCCAGTACGAGAAGCATACGAATGGGGGATTATTGTCGCCGAGGAACTCGATCCCTTCCGAGTCTTTGACCAACGGAGTTTGAGAGCTATTGGTTGTAGGGCCAAAGCGGTGAGAGATTCATACCGTCTGGCACGGGGTAGAAGAAGTGACAAAGCTCGCCACTGACTGATGGAGAAAACTTGGGGGGACGAGCCCGAGCTTCAGGCGTTGTAAGGTGAGCTGGTGACGCACTCTCATAAGATACTCCTAATCATGGCGCAACTCGGTTACAGCGATGGTACGAACCTTCCAGAATAGCGGGTATAACAAGTCCTCAGTGAAGATCGAATTCAACAGCTTTCAATGAGTCGCAGCCCGCTGTGTTACTAATCATCATATATTAGCCATTTTACACTTTCAGATAACCAAGAATGGGATGACCATACCCGTTTAGTCTCGATGGGCTAAGAAGCAGACCTGGCGTTGGTTGGCGGAGGGCTGCGGAGGGCTACCGACGTGAAAGTGCCGATGAACATGGAAGAAGGTGCAAAACCGGGGTGCTAGGCGCTCAACCGCCCTTCAGCGCTTGAATATCTGACGGAAGACCTAACCCTGACGCTGCTCAGATTCTCCGTTCTCAACCACCATCATCTCGAATTTTGTCACTGTCAACTTCTCGTGCAGGCATCATGGCAGCCTATGCAAAATAACGACACGTACTGTCGACAATCGTTAATAAGGCTTATCTTTTGGCATACGTATCTCTCCGCTCGAGATTCATAGTAGTCTTCCCTAGCTCTCACGACTGCGGGCACTCACGGGTGGAGATGGAGTTGGACCGTATGATTCCGAGAACCAAGTTTGCGACTCAAGGTTGCATGGCATGGCGGCCAGGTATGTTCTAACTTTTGTCGTCTGGTCACTGTCGCATCATGATCTACCAGGCAACCTATCTAGACCCCGAAATGCCCTGAAGCACCATCCAGTGTCAAACTACTAGCGACAGGCTTAGTCTGTTGGCTTCTTTCTGTTGGATTTCGACTGAACTGTGCGGACATGCAGGTAATTCGATGAAGTTTCTCTCGATTTCTGACATCTTTTGACGACTTCTCTCTTGTGAAATAGACCTCTATGATATCTGTTGCTCATGGAGCAATGTCCTGATACTGAGCTCGATATACGACGGACGTGATTGGGGCCTATAAATGTTCACCTATTTCGAGTTGTCACCATTTTTATCCCAACTCAGGGAGCTTTCGGTCTTTCCGGTCGAGTATTATTCAAGACTCAAAACATCACCATACAAGTCCTGCACGTCATCCCCGCTGGCCATACCCAAAGGCACCATCGGCAGGTGCTGGACTAAGGATATCCAGATCCAAGTACATCACCGCAGGGCGCTGCCATCGGGGGTGTTTGAGAACCTGAGCAGTGGCCGTGAGGAGACAAGGAGGGGATAATGGAGAGTTTCAGCTGTTGCATGACCCAGAAGTTGGCTGAAGGGGAAGATTACAAATTTTAGCGTATTCACTATCGGACCTCTTCATTGAGGAGCGGTCAGCACGGATGTAGGGGAATGGATGAACGATACCTCGCGTGGCCTGAATAGCTCACAGGTGCAGGTGCGAATACAGGCAGAAGAAGGTGCGCTGTCGCTCAGTACCCTGCCAATCTCGGACTTGCGCCAACAATTTTCGTCCTTGCCCAGTTGATGCAGGTCCTTCCCATGTCTCGACTTAGCTTCGAGGTGACATCGCACACCGCAGGGTCAACCCGTCCTGCCATCACCAACCTCCCTTGGCCAGCCCCCCATTCCGTCCCATCGTGATCCTTCACTAGCCCCAGACACGAAAGTGAAGAAGCATAGCGAGAGTGCAGGACGTACACTGGCACGTGACACCTCTTTTGTGGTCGTCACTTTCCCGTTTTCTCGGCACTCTTTCCTCTCCGCCGGATAACAGGTCTTCGCAATAGATCTCCACCATCTCCATGACCATCAACCTCTATCTGGGTACTGTACTCGAAATCATACACTATGCAAATCCTCCTTAAACCACCCTGCGTTAATCCCTTCACGAGGCGATCGCCTCTTGCCCGAGAGTGGCGTATTCTACCGACAGTAAATCACTCTTCGCTATACATTGCTGCAGCCAAAAGCGCGTTCTATCGTGTTTCTGCCTCTCCCGGATGTACATCGTCCCGTCTTCTCCCACCTTGATGACGAAGTTAGTCCTCTTCCCACCATAGGTCTTGTCCAGCCACATCCTCATCTCGAATCTCATCCGCTCCTCGAACTTCAAGCGCCTAGCCATCTCCTTCCGCTTGCGAGCATCCTTCGCCCGACGATACTGAAGCCGTCTCGTCTGCTGGGTCGATGATCTAGCTCTCCTGTCCCACACGACGCGCGGGCGTTCCAGGGTCTCGACTCTTTCCTTCGTCATGCGTATGAACTCGTCTGTACGTTTCCAGTACGCTTGTTGGAGCTGGTGTGCGAGGAGACCCATGGAGGGGGAGAAAGTGAAGGGCACGGGTTTTGAGGCTTGTCGAAATCTCGCCTATATGGAAATGGTTGGGATCAGTCGTTTTACGCGACGCGATACATTGAGACGTTACCTTGCGTGGAGTTGTCATTCCCATCTCATATTCCAGCTCGCCATCTTCCAACTCGCTCTTCACCTAGTAGTAGATAGAGCTGATGAGGACGTTTGGGTAGCAAGTCGTGATACGCCTGTCCTACCTTTGATGGAGAATACGATATTCTATCCTCGTAGGGATCCAACTCCGGCTTGACCTGAACGAGCGAGCCGGCTTCGTTAAGTTGTACAGTGTAGAAGAAGTATGATGTTCGTACCTGCACATGTGGTTTATCTAGTTTTTGTCGAACGTTACGGCCGGAGTCGAGTGCTTCAACAGCGCGTTTTGACATGGCGGGGAGATGGTCCTGGCGAGAGCAAGAGAGGATGTAGGTGAAAGTGATCGGGGAGTTATCAGCCGCCTCGGAGATTACCGAAACCAATGTTTTTGGCAACGACTTCTGCGTGCGGGGTCTAAGACGACCATTTCGGTTGAGCCGGTGCTTGACTGGCTCTCATTTAGCTCGCTATCTTGAGTATTGAAGGTATCTGACAGCTACTGTCATCTGGCGATCCTGGGTATCACTACCGACCGCGGGTACTGTAGATTCCAGAAGATGTAGGTCACCTTCTACTTAGCCGATGGTGGGCAATAACCGACGAGCGCCATTGTTCCAAGAGGCCGGGAGCGAGATGATATGGGCAAAGCAACTCCAACGATTTTGCCACATCGTTCCCTCATTTGGCGGACCAAGCTGCCCGTAATCTATGCGTGCAGATGTCCCCATTGTCGACGAGCTGGTCTCTTTGATTGATGTCGATAATCTTCCAGTCCATGGCCCGCCTCCACACGGCCCCACTTGCGATCTGGACCATCTATCGAGTTAATGGTAAACGCGCACGAACGTGAGGAAGTACTTGGCTGAGACTAGTTTTGAGTAACCAGACTACGTTATCATCTGACGATTGCAAGCTTGGAGACTCGGCCCAAACGGCTTTCTGTCAGCATGCTCCATAGATAATTACAACGGTGATACAGCTTCCGACCTGTCGTACTTTCGATTATCCTAGAGGCTAGCAGCGCTAAAGGAAAAGATCAACAAGCCACAGACTTATTTGGAAAAAAGGATTCAAAGATAATCCCCTCTAGTGTGCTCCCACCCCACTCGTAGGTGGACATCCCGTTCAACAGGGCATATTCGCAAACGCTCTCCGAGCAGACCGAAGGGGTCTAGCGTTTTTTCGGTTTTTTTCAGCGAGGAGCTGCGACGTCATCGATGTGGACCACATTTCTTAGCCCCTCGGAAAGGTCCGAAATTTCGTTCCCATCTGCCTGGGAGCGATTTGCGAATATGCCCTAACCGAAAAATGTGCGTCGAATAACTCTTTTGTTCAGCAAACTGATGGCATCAAGGCGAATACAACGCATTACTCGGGGGTGCTGTACCCTCTTTGTAGAACTGCCTCAATCCTCGATTCTACCCTCCCGCGAACACTCCACCAGAGCGATGAATTTCCTATTAATCGTTAGGTTCATCTCGAGCCTCGAGGGCTTGATATATTTTAGACTCAAGTCCCTACCCCTTCATTGATCCCCATCCCCAAGACGAACATACCTCCCTCCGTCTTCAGCCATGAACTCGAATAATTCCGGGGTCGTCGTTTCTACTCCATGCTTGAACGAGCCCTCTTTGTGTATGAGGCAGCAGGGCCTTGAAGCTGCTCGATTTTCCGTGAGTGCAATTAATGCTTCTAGTGATTTTGAACTTCGCAGTCACTGAACAAGGTATCATTGAATTCCGTTCCGTACTAGATTCTATTCTTCGTCTATGGTTAGTCCTGAGCTCTTCTTTGAAGTTTCAACCCGATCAAGTCTAACTTTTTTTCACTACCTCCACAGGTATCTATATTGTCCTATTCGGAGTCTTTATTTCTGTTCTTGTGAAGCGAAGGCAGGAACGGTTCTGGGTCCATGTCCTCTTTGGCTCTGGGCTGTTCAGTCTAGCAACTGCTAGTGTTGCTCTTAATACGTGCTATGGGGTCCTTGAGATTGGGCATATGACTGTGGGACAGGCTGTACCAGAAGTGATGGGTGTTGGAACATACCGGCTGGGTCCAAAAGGATGGACATCTTCTCAGCTAATTGAGGCACTTGCCCCCATATATCTGAGAGATTATTGGTGAGCTGGCACTCAAACTTTTTGCACGAGACTCATGACTGGCAATAGGAGGGTAGACCGTGCAGCACAAGCTATCCTGGTCACTAGCAAGTACGTTTGGAGATTATATCATTCAACAACCTGTCCAAAACCAGAACTGATGCCCCTTTGGTATAGTATGCTGACAGATTGTATCTTTGTGTGTTCTGTACATCATGATGCTCCTCCTCCTTTATTCATTAGTCCCTGCACCTTATCAGCTCTGGAGGTGCTATCTAATTTGGGGAAGTCGAAGGAGAGTCATTGTCTTTCCTGCTCTACTCTGCCTTGCCAACAATGGTAGGCAGCACATGGCCAGCCCACAACCTAAACTCTAAACAATTATTTGCTTCCAGTTCTAGGCTTCCTGACACTGATTCAGTTTGAGTCCAAAGGAGGTAGTGCTTCAGGCTACAACTGGGTCTTCAATTTTACAGCAATTATACCAAGCCAATCAAGCTCAGATATCGACCGTGCTTCACAGCTGGTTGCTTGTGCAGTACTCTATTGCTGACTGGTCTCATAGGTGAGTGAATTGTAATCATCTCTTGTCCCTAACAAATTGAGGTTGTAAAACACTATTGATTGTTTCTATCCCCTCTCAAAGCTGGTAGAGTATTTTTTATCAGCCACCAGATTGCGAGGCTCAGCAAGCAGTCAGTGGCCAGAATGTACAGAACAATCATCTATGCGTCGTGAGTCGATACCACCCAGTCATTTATTCCCTGAATATAGGACTTACCAACAATGTGTGCATCCTTTAAAGAATTGAATCGGGAATTCTGTACCCGCTTGTGCTCATTTGCTATACTGTCCTTTTGCTTGTGGCATTTGCCAAGAACACTAATTATTCTATAAGCTATTATAGAGACTACCCTCATGGACTCAAGTGGGCGCTACTTTCATACGAGCTTGTTCTGGGAACGAGGATTGTATATAACACGTTTGTGCCGATCATGGTGAGTACTCAAATCTAGCTGCTCAGTATCTGAAAGTATCGTCCAACGACGAGAAGAACTAACAAACTACACATGGATCTTAGGGAATTGCATCAACTTTGGTCGTCGTACGCTCAGCGCTTGGTATCGCGATAAATGACGAAAAGTCATTCAAAGCGTTTGTTTTAGACGAGGGAGAAAATGAGGCTACCGGGGGAATCCTCAACAGTATCGTCGACATCGGGAGGCGAAACGACTCTATTATGGCGGAGACTGAGCCTCCAGCATTGGGACAATCGAAGGGGAAGGATAAACAGGGAGAATATGTATAATGTCCATTTGTCATTGTAATCCAAGCTGTTACATACCAACATTTACAGATCCCCAATGAGGCTCATAGAAGCTCCCAGAGCGTGTGGCACGGAATCGACGATTGTCTCCGTGAACAGATCCGCCGACAAGCTCGTCGTTCAGCGTCACTATTCAAAGAGCGAAAATGGCCACCCTCTGGTACGAGGGTGAAAGGCATTTCCAAAGGCGAATCGATTATCCGTCGCTCAGGCGCCATTATGCTTCGGAGAGATGTCAAGGATCGTGTTCTTTGGTGTGTCGGTCTTGTGGAAGATGGAGTGGGACTGCCGCCATATTGCAAGATTAACATGTGCCGTGGTAGGAGCTTTGGACCGGGGGCTTCATATGCCAGTCATTCCGGGATCCGAATGGTTGAGATTAAAGCATCATTTCGGCGTACTATATACCTAAGTATTTTAACGCAACAAGACACTTTGTAGTATCGAGAAGAATAGCTAACGCGGCTCTTATATTCAGCAATGGCGGGCCTTAGTGGCACTGACCATTCTCATTGTTTAGGTGGCCAGAAGCAAGCCGAGAGCGAGGTATGGGCAAAGCAACTTGAACGATTCTGCCACATTACTTCTCCATTTGGTTGACCGAAGCTGCTCAAATCCTTACACAGACATGACCTTCATTGTCGACGAGTTAGTCTGTTTGGGTCGGTTCAAGCGGGTGAGGTGGGTATATAAAGGGACGCACCTCTCATGAGCTTTCCTACATTTAACAGTCCCTCGATCATCCAATGGTCGCAACCAAGTCCCATCTCCCAACTGGTGCTCGTAACCTCAAAGCGGTCCACACCTCGTCCAAAGCTCGCTCTCGCAATTTTCAACCCCGATTCAGAGGAAGGAGGAACAAAACCCACGAGCAACGAATCCAGGATCTCCTCAACGACCCTCTAGTCCACAAACCGAGCCTAGGTTCATTTCGTGTTGGATGCTTGGCGTGTGGACAACGACTTCAACTCGATCGGCGCGGTGGACGTACTTTTTATGCAAGCAACTGGCTCAAACACCGGAACGGGGGTTGTCAAAAGGCGTCGGAGGCTCAGCAGAAGATCGACAAGGGACAGTCGTTTGAGGTTGCGCCTTTTTGGAAAGGGTGGACGCGCAAACACTTGAATGTGAGATTCATCTAGTACGACCGATTGCCTTCTGGAGCTCATCCCCTCAATAGAATGAAGATCGGCGTGAGGACGAGAACGATAGAAGCCATCAACACGGATTATACGATCCGTTCTGGCGCGAGCAGTGCATTCAACTGGAGATCTTCGATGAATACGAAGCCACCCCGTTGAGCTCGCATGCCTCTGTTGTTTCTCAACTCACAGCTCAAGAATTGGAAGTTGCTAGAACCTTGTTCAACGGGAAAATGTCGTTCTTGGCTAATGTTGCGGCCATGCATGGTTAGGCTTGTTCGTTGTGTAGCACCATTTTCCCGTCATTCCCGTCGAATATCTACATCTTAGCTCATGTACTTGTAGTAATAGGAACGATCCATTCAGTGAAGGCATCTTAACATGGGGGCGAGCGATATAAGTAGATTAGGCGCCGGGCATTCGGCATCTGCCAAATGCCGAAGCCATCCGCCGATCAGAGATGGCAGGCACCATCGAACACAGCTTGGACCTAATCCACCCAATCCACGACCATGAAGCAGAGAGCGGTTCTTAGAAAAGTCCTGAATGTATAAGGTTACGCCAAATGTAGGAGCAAGGCGGGACAATACGCAGCCTTCAAAGCCGAATCGCCACGTTGGTCCAATCAATAGGGTCGAAGGGTGATTGAAATTAGCCAGGTTTATGCGCGGCGAAGGTATTTATAGGATTACAGGGCCAACTGCGGCTGCAAAAAACTCATCTTCATATCCATAGTTACTTCCACATCATGTCGAGTCAAAGCCAAGTTCTCATAGTGTGTCCCTCCTTCACTCATCTCGGGCTTTTCTTTGACGTATACCTATAGGTCGGCGCAGGTCCTTCCGGTCCGTTCAAGGCAATCGTGAACGTCTTCTTTCAACTCACGCTTCATTCAAAGGCCTCGTTTTGGCTCTGACACTCCTGATAAACGGCGTGTCAGTTAGAATCATAGACAAGAGCGATACAATACCCCTAGGTGCACGCGGCGCTGGGATATCGGTCAGTATCTCACCAAACCTAGTGGGAATTGGAATCTTTGGAGACCTCTGACTATTTTGCCAACAGCCAAGAACACTCGAGCTATACAAGATACTTGGTATCCTCCCGAAGATCGAACGACAAGGTTCCTCCGTAGCTATCTCCATGAAATTCTATCAATCTCCCGAGGGTGATGCTCCGATCAGGGACGGCCCCTTCATTGATTGGGTCGAGGATCGACCAGAATATTATCGCGTAAGAGCCTTTCTTTCGTTATGGGTATTGGTTTGCTCACTCTCACCCTCTTCACCGAATAGGTCAACGCAATGTTACTAGGTCAAGAGGACCATATGAAGGCACTCGTCGACATCTTGAACAGAGACTATGGAGTTTCGGTCGAGTACGGAACAGAACTGATGTCTTTCGAGAATCACGATGGCCATGTCGTTGCTCATATAAGCAAGGGTGGCCAAGTTGAGGCTGCCAAGTTCCCCTGGATAGTCGGAGCAGAAGGTGCACGAAGCGTCGTTCGCAAGCAAGCCGGTCTCACATTCCTCGGAGATACTTACGGTGGGAATACCCTGGTCATTGGAGATATCGAAGTCACAAAAGGACTGGAGGATGAGAAAGTAAGTCGCTACAGTCATATTCAACGTCAGATTTGGTTGATTGATTGAGCGACAGCCGGCTGTGAAGATTTGGGGAAGCTACGGAGATAAATTGTACGAGGATTTCCCTTTGTGCTTCCTCACAATATTCTCAATGTTTACCTCTAGGTTGTGCCTTCGTCCTTACCGCAAAGACGGAAAGGATATCTATTGGTTCGCTCTCGGCGGCGCAAATCTCGACAGTGAGAAGGCTGCTAGTGGCCGCGATGGACTATTGGATAGCTTCTACGACATTATCGGGAAGCGATACATCGAATTCGGGAACCTTCGAAACCTTGCACCTTGGACGTGAGTCGGAGCTTTCTTTGCTACATGATGACTCACCGACTTACTTTCGACCGTTCTTGAAGGGCCAACGTCAGAATGGTGGATAGCTTCTCCAAGGGCCGAGCATTTGTAGTAGGAGGTAAGAGGACACATTTGTTTTCCGATCGGCAGTCATTCAAACCTCGCGGCTCTTTCAACGACAGATGCTGCGCATGTTCACAGCCCTACAGGTGGCCAGGGACTGACATCCGGAGTACAAGACTCTGTAAGTGAACTCAACAGTCGAGGGCCTTCGGGGTGCCTAATTGTCAAGCAGATTAACCTTGGATGGAAGCTAGCTCTCGTCGTGAGAGGTTTGGCTCCACAAGACCTCGTCAACTCCTTCTCTTCAGAACGCCTGCCCATCATAGCCACCATGTTGGACAAGACCACGCAACTCATGAACAAGACCTTCCAGAGATCATCAGAGAACAACATGGGGGCATGGATGCGCGACTGGGAACTGAAGCAATTCGGTATCAACTACCGAGGTAGCCCTCTCCTCGTCGATGAGCGTTTCACAGATCCAAACGAGCCTATCGATCCGTACCGCTCGGGACACGACGGTAGTGCACATGCTGGAGATCGCGCACCTTTTGCTCCTGGCCTAGTCCTTTCTGGAGACAAGAAAACTTGTGGTCTGTTCGACCTCTTCGACATCAAGTCACATACCGTCCTTGTGTTTTCGCGGCCAGGTTCCCCGCTCGTCGACGAGGTGCAAGGGGCTCTCTCAGGGTACAATGGAGAACTTGTCAAGGGCGTTGCTATCCTCCCGCAGGGTACTGGTAACTCAGAGGGCTCGTCCTTACGGATGTTCATCGATGCCGAAGGTTACGCGTACAAACACTACAAGCTATCTCAAGATGAAGAACTTGTAGTTGTTGTGAGACCGGACGGGGTAAGTCGATTGTGTACTCGATTTGTTGCGTTGAAACGAATTCTCATTCTTCTCTCGACAGTATATCGGTGCCGTCGTAAAGGGAACTCAGGGGCTGAGGAGTTATCTATCGAGGATGTTTCTATAAGTAAGGCTTGTTCTAGTCTTTCTCGGGCGGATTTGGTAAATTATTGCTGGTAGATGTGGGGGTGATGGGAGAGAACCCAATGCCGCCCCGGATGTACTTTAGACAGCGTTTTTGGAAAGGGAAGGCTGCTGGTCGATGGGGCGTGTAGAATGTCGCACTGATAATTTATAGTGAATATCATTAATCAGGACCGTTGAAATCATAGACTCTGGGCTCAGATGTATGGTCGGTGAAATTAGCCTTCGTCAGTCCATTTCCGAGACATAGCTCCAGATCAAAGAGGAATCCAGGATGTGGTAGCCACGCGAAAACTCTGCGGTCGCGCGCTCGGGAGTGCACATATGGAAAGCTCATGAGGGCCGACTAGCCAGGTAATTTCACGCTACATAACACAGCATCCCGAGAGGAAAAGCCATATAGATTTCGCTGGAGCCCAAAGTAACAGGTACAAAAGACATAATAAATCGCCTCTTCAGATAAACTCTGCCAAAAGTCCCGATGTTTGAGCTCGTTTGCTCAGATGGTGACAGGAACGCATCCGATGGAGATGAGGCCACCTACGACCAGAGAAAAAAGTAGATATCATGATTTACGGTTTGTATAGAGAGTGGACAAATGCTCACCGTGACTATTGTCCTCGCAAAAAACTGTGCTAGTGGAGCTGAGATGAAGATTGATTGAGATGGGTACCGATAGTACAAATAGAGGAGACGTAGCATACCATGCACTGTTGCTTCCAATAACGGTGATCGGGGAGCAATTGAGTCCAACTAAGGCGTTCACGTCGCCGATGTCAATTCCCAAGACAGCGAAGATCGCGGTGGCGGCGGGGTCGCTCGCTGTCGTGGTCTGTTCGCAGCATTGGAGGCCGCTGCTGCAGTTACCCTCCCCACCACCTTCACCGCCGCCGCCGCCGCCAGTCCTTTTGACGACAGGTGTGGCAGCCGCAAGGGTGGTCATGGCAGAGAGGGTGAAGAACTTGTTGAAGTGCATGATTGATGACTGTAAAGCTTGAACAAATGGTAGTGTGTTCGAGTGAGGATTCGCTGAAACTCCACCCTCCTCTTATACTATTCCTGGGGTGAAAGCGTACCTTTGTTCTTCATGTCCTGAAGGCCGTTTTGGCATGACGTCGATGTACTGAAAGAGCTCATCTCAATGGCTGGGAAACGGAGAAAGCAAAACAAAGGCGCAACTGACTGAAAGTTGTATGTGGTCTGACAGGGAATGGGAAAACGAACCCATAGGCAGCAAGGCACTCGTATGGATTAGAGAAAGACGCGTTCAAGTTTTCGTTGCGGACCTGTGAATGACGATAGTGGCTGATATCTAGACGCCCTAGTATTCAGAGAGGTATGTCCGTCGAGTTAAAATCCACGGAGTCAAAGGGACTCTGAGCGGTCGCTAGTAACTTTGAGACAGCCACTATCAGTACCTCGCAGTACCTGTGAGGGTGCCTGAATGGTTTGTGAGGTTCATTCAACAGCATTTACATTATTTCGGTCCTTGCGCCGACGACAAAGTTGGCCACTTGATCACGAAGAACGATCTCAACGCCGAAGGGGAACCGAAAAGATTGAAAGTCAGGCAATTCAGGATTGCTTTTTTACAGCCCAACTCCAGGCCTTGGGTATTCAGGTCTTTAAGAATCATAATAAATATCCTCGATGACATGTCAACAGTGTATCGTTGGCTCACCACCAGTATCCGAATTACCCTCTACAACTTGCAAGGCCTGATTCAATGCTCTTTTCATACCCATCAAAGTGTCCCTTGTGCTATTCTAGTCACGCCATCCGAACCTTGCGTGAGGAAAATGGGATTCCCAGGTAACTTGCTGCTATGAATATGTCGTTGGAACGTTAACGTCGTACTGTCGGCCGAAGACGCGGTATCAGAGGTTTCACCTCAGTCAGAGCTAAGCATTCCACCGAATCGCACGAGCTGATTGGGTAGGGCGTCAAGATGAAGTCTCATAGCGAGAAAAAGAGGATGTCAACGCGAGCACCGATAGATGATGGTAGTCCAAGCTCAATGTCGAAACCATGATCGTGGGAATCATCACAACGAATCAACGCCGATAGGGGCTGCTTTTGAACGCCAATGTTGGTCGCCACTATTAACTAAGCTCAGAGCCATCTACGAAAAGCAGCGGTTACCACCAGAAGTGCAGACGTTCCAAAATCTGCAAACAGCGTTTGAGAGCAAGTTCGAAGGCAGCAACACCCCACCCGTAACCGTCAAAAGTTGCCATAATCCAAATCGAGATTCTCTACGTATCCACGACCCCAAACAAATACAAGTATACCCTACGGGAATTTATTCATCATAGTCACAAGTTGTTCAATCTACTCTCAGATTATGTTGACTAAGGTGGACAGCTTCCTACAAAGCTTGATACCCTATATTCCTACGCGGTCTGGGTCACTTGCCCTAATCATCTCCACGCTAAGTTCTAGCCGAAATAACTTTTCAAGGCCTGAGAAGCGCTTGAGTGTTGAATACTTGAGCATTGAGCTCGAATTGAGCAGACAGTAGAGAACATGGGATATGGTTCGTCATTTTATCACATCATTTCGTGCATCACTGATTATCTATGTGTCCGAGTCTGCTAGAAGGCAGCAGTGCAAAGAGACTCTCCGGGATATATATTCCCGCATTGAGCGTCGACGTTGGGATTCAACTCCCTCAACCTGTCAAAGGTTATACCATGCGAAGACGCAACGTTGGCGCAACCTCCTTCGTTCCCAGAAACCAGGTAGACTCCAACGCAGCGGTTGGACGGGTGATCGACGCAAACGTCCCCTCCTGCAACGAGAGAGGAGCAAGTACCGGCGGGGTTGATGTTTTGGATGGTGTACGTGGAGATGAGGTTGCGGAAAGCAATCTTGTCGCAAGTATCGCCCGGTTGGACCGTAGCAGTCTCAGTGCAGTCGCCTAAAATCGTTTTGTTAGTTTCTGGTTTCAAATCCGTATGGAATAACTTGAAAGTAATAACCGCTAGGATTGGTGCTATCGGGGTCTACGCAGACCGAGAGACCGGGATAGATCGCACAGTGTTCGAGTCGAGTTGAGCGTTGTTTGAAAGGAATTTATCCATAGAGATGCCAGCGGCGTTGGCAATCCCAAAGCAACTATTAAAAAGCCATCAGCGGAAATCCCGTCTGACTAGAAGCACAACCTACCTATCACCAGAGTTGACGGTGTGAACTGGCTGACAGTCATAGGTCGAGTCGGTGAGACAAATGCTTTGTCCAACACTCAGAGTCAAACAGGCGTTGCTTCCACCGTTAAGGCGATGAATCTTCAAACGAACGTGAGGTGAGTAGAGCTTGAATTCCGCCGCTAATGACACGACTTTACCTGGTAGCTAGAGACCCTGTTTGCAACGGCGATAGAGTCGCATCCGTCTCCAGACTTCACAGTGTACGACCTTGTACAGGCTGCAGACGCATACACAGCAAGAACCAAGGCGACGAGTAATGCGCGAGGGAACATCGTAAAGGTCGTAGGGTGAGGAGAGATAGAGAGAGGAGAGAGAAGACGTTGGCTCTTCGTAAGTAGGAAACTGACGAGGAATGCCTTTTCACCCCAGAGGACCTCCCGTATAAAAGCAAAAAGAAATGAGTGAATTCAAAAACGGAGCTTGAGGGTACGTGTTCGGCAATATGAAAGAGTTCCTTACTCGTGCACAAGAAGCGAGCCCTTTGAATTCGTCCAAGGCTTGACTCGGGTTTCTTACAGCGGAAGTCTACTGGCGACGAGGTACGCGCGAGTTCGGTAACCCTCTTTGAGATGTAGATATCCTCATGGCCTAAAGGCTCCCGCCACTGCGACGCCTACGAAGACCTCTGGCCATGGTCGGGTGTGCCGGCGTTCTAGAGAATGGGATTGGGTCACACGAATTGTGAAGAGGTTGCTCTGGGAGGTTGGCTAGGGTGCAGTCGCCGTGAAACATAGACTAATGTAAGGACGAATCTTGACAGGTACAGATTCCATCGACTCCCGGCTAGCTAAAACCCCCGAGACGGTGTTTTGGAAGTCCCTCGAAGGTTAGCTGGGGAAGGAACATGTCTTGTCCTATGTGAGGCCAACACATCGTCTGTCAGACCTATGCAAGTCACAGTGTAAGCCAAGTTTGACCGTCCGAGGACTATACATTGAGTGTGAGCATGAAGGAACCCCGAATCGCTTCCAGGGCTCGTAACCCGCCTCACCGTGCCGCGGAGTCGTCCAGGGCGCGACTTAGCTCTAGCCTCTGACCGAGTGACTGAAATTGTGGTATAGAAACTGGGAACATTTGTCGTAATGCTCGAGAATGCGAACATACGCGATAATACAGTTCCAAGGTTACTGAGTAATAATAGTATTCATACAAAAGGCATACACACGGGACTTCTCACAGCTTTTCAACCGAACTTTGCCTTCGCCTTTATAGCCGCAAACCGAGGTTGACATGGACACCTTTGACTTGGGTGTACCTGAGCAAAAGAAAAGTACGGATGAGTATCAACACACAACCCGATGGGACGCTGAACTTACGTTTCAATAGCATACTCTCCAAGCTCTCTCCCAACACCCGACTGTTTGTAACCACCGAAAGGCACTTGGAACTCGGACGTGTTGTAGCAGTTGACCTATTATACCAATGAGGTTCAGCCCAACAGGGGGCACAACATCGCGAAGGACATACCCAAGTCGTTCCGGCTTCCAGAGCATGCGCAACACGGATAGCACGACTGTTGTTCTCGGTGAACACGGCAGCCGCGAGACCGTAGCTGGTATCGTTAGCCATCTCGATGACCTCTACAAATCACTAATCGTGAGCAACGACGAAGACGGAGATCGAGGGGAAGCACCACATTACCTTCTTCGGTCTTGAACTTGATAATGGCTGCAACGGGCCCGAAGACCTCTTCTCTGACGATCTTCATGTCGGGCTTGCAGTCAGTAACGATGGTAGGCTGGATGAAGTATCCCTCGTTTCCGTGTCTTTCTCCACCAGTGTGGATTGTTGCACCGTCTTGACGAGCGGAATCGAGGTATCCCATGATACGCTAAACATTAACACAGGTAAGGGATTCCGACCAGTCAAATAATCGAATACGGAGACCTACATCGAGCTGAGTTTGAGATACTTGAGGGCCGTGTTGAGTGCCAGGGGCGAATGGATCACCAGTTGCGCCTTGCAATCCTTTACTAGCTTGGGTGAAGGCAGCGAGGAACTTGTCATAGATGCCCTCCTGGACAAAGATTCTGGAGCCTGCTGTACAGACTTGACCCATGTTCGAGCTAGGGGGGGGGGAAGGTGAGAAAGATACGACGAGTTGCTCGCCGAAGTACGCACTAGATACCCATTGCAGCCCACTTGATAGCCTGTTCGAAGTCCGCATCATCGAAAATGATGTTGGGAGACTGAGAAACATGTTAGCGGAGGAACTAATGGTACAAAAGGCTACAACACTAACCTTTCCGCCTAGTTCTAGCGTAACGACCTTGAGGTTTGACTTCGCTGAGGCCTCCTGGATCTTCCTCCCAACAAGGGTGCTGCCTGTGAAGGCAATCTTCCGAATTTCAGGGTGGGCGGAGAGGGCTGCGCCGACGGTGTGGCCTGGAATCCTGGGATAAGTAATACTCCGAACGAGAACCGGAGAGATACTCACCATATCCGTTCACAATGTTGATAACGCCGGGTGGGAAGCCAGCCTCTTGGATGAGACTGCCCATCTTGAGCGCAGTGAGAGGCGTCATTTCCGAGGGCTAATACAAACGCATCATGCTTCAGCCGAGACCGGGCATCGCGGAGAGTACCAATCGACTTCGCACCTTAATAACGACACAGTTCCCTGTCGCAACCGCGGGCCCAATTTTCCAAGTGAACATGAGCTACAGCACTCATTAATTAGATCGCTACCAACACTTGCAGAGCCTCAACGTACCAATGGGAAGTTCCATGGAATGATTTGGCCCTAGGGCGGAAGTACTGGGTCAGATACCTGAGTAGAATTGACCAATACCCAACTCACAACAACGCCATATGGTTCGTGTCTCGTGTAAGCGAATTTATTTTCATTGGTCTAGGAAAGGGGCTTATCAGCATGGTCTGGAGATTGGATATTGAATAATCGTTCAAATTTCTGACCTCAATTGTTTTTCCTTGTATCTTGTCAGCCCAGCCCGCATAATACCGGATGGTTCCGATCGCGGCGCCAATCTCAAACCCTTTTGAAGAAGAAAATGGCTTGCCTGATCGAATGGTCAGACGGCGAAGCTCGGATCGATTTATGGAGACATTACCCACCGCAATTGAGTGATTCAAGAGCTGCGAGTTCATCTAGATTCGCCTCCATCAAGTTCGCGAGCTTGTAGAGAAGCTTTCCTCGTTCAGTTCCTGGTGTTTTGAGACCCCAAACCGTCTTGTAAGCCTGGTAACGCCTAAATCAGAATCGCACGCGATCGTCAATCAATCAATCCGCTGACCTTCTTTGCAGCTTCAACAGCAAGATCGACATCCTTGTCGGTTCCCAAGGACACACTGGTAATGGCCTTTCCGGTCGCTGAGGACATCCGAACCGTTTAGTACTTATCATCGTGCACTTGTCACGGCTGCTCGCACCGGGGTTCACGACACTATAACGACGTGTAAGAGACGCGTAAAATGAAGTAAAAAGATGTTATCTTACTCAATTTTTCCTCCTTCAGCGGGCTCCACCCATTTCCCATCGATAAACAGTCCAGTGTTTGTTCCAACGGATCCTTTGAAGCTGGGTGTTTCGAGAGTCGTTTTCCAAGTTCCAGTCATGTTGTGATGGTTGTAGCAAGAAGAGATACGAATGAGCGACTGTGAGCTGCCAAGGCTCCCTTTATAATGAAATTGGAGCAAGCCAAGCGTGTCATAGTCATAGTCATGGGGGCTGGAGGGTGAGAAGGGCAATGGAGATGATGCGTACAGGACATGCGAAAATTGATGTCCCTGCCTTTTTTGGAAATAGCTCCGACGCGCGCACCGCAAGCGCTCCTTGAGGCCCCTCCTCGGCGTACACCTCAGAAAAATTTTGTTTATACAGCCTTTCAACTGTGATCTAAGAGCCCAGAAAAATGAATGTAGACTCTTGACAGACATTCTGTTAGACTACACAGACCAGAAGTTGCAGTTGACCGCCGTCGGAGATAATTCCAAATTAGGAAGGGACATCAATTTTCGCATATCCTGTAAGCTCAACACTAAGTCAATAGCAGACAAGGAGACCCGTGGGGAAGAGCCTCGGCTTCGGCGACCTTCTGCCCGATAGATCACATAGCAGTTTTCTCATCACGTGCAGGACGCGACGCGTCCCTGCTCCATAGGAGGGCCGGCAGAGCGATATCCCTAGCAGTACCTTCCGTAACTCATCAATGATTGCAGATAACTCATGGCGCTAACCCATAAAAAGACTTTCTGTCAAGACGGTCACTGTCAGCAAGGTTGTATACCAGACTATCGGCTACTACGGCCTGCGCGGCCAAGGATGTTTCTCCCCTTTTTCGCCGTGCTGACTGTTCAAGATATGTCAGCTTTCGTAGGTCTCGCTGCAATTGATCAAGCCAATATCATGCTGCAAGCTATCACGAATCAGTCAGTTCTTAAAGTACGCGCGGGTGATGGAAAATTAAATGCTAGAAATAGTCGGGTTAGGAAACTTGCAGTGAATCCCAGTAGGGAGTTACCCGTCGTACAAGTCGGAGACCTTCATGATTTGAGTAATTCCAAGGAAATGATTTCCGTACTAAATCCAGGACGACGAGAAGAAATATTCAGGCCGTGAATTTCAAGTAATGATCGGATTCGGTTGAGCAACCCAAACACATGAAGTTGATATGAGGGAGCGGGACCGTTGTAGGCTTTCCCAAGAACGATGAACCCCGTACCGCTCTCTTATATAAGACTCCAAGGTCATTCAGGTACACACCCTTCACTGCTTCGTACCTCAAAGGAGAGCTCGACCAGGCACTGAAGGACCCTCAATGCCAGGCGATCTCTGGAGAAATCTGTCCTTAGCTCCGAGATCGCAAAAACGCGAGGCGACAGGCACCGCTGTCCCATCTCGCCTGCATAGACTGGGACCTAATGGCAAAGTACGAAAAGAGGAAAACTAGCGCCCATCTTCGGAAGATCGTTATTTAGGACTCACCGCCACTCATAGAGTTCGCGTACCTGGAAGTGGAGCTCAAGAGAACGACCAGGCACGGTAGTTAAGAGTTTTAAGGTTGCGTTGAATGCGTACCAGAGGTGAACCGGAGGTTTGGGAATCGTGATTTTGATTCTTAGACCCAGGAATATTGATATTGAGTTTGTATGGAGGTGATAGTGAAGCTCGTGGAGGTGGTGTCCTACATTTTTATCAAGCCGGTCTTAGCTGAGACGGTCAGTGTCGACTTTCCGTCGAACCCATGCCGACACGCACTGATTCCGTGGGTGGCGGGACCTGCCGATTGATGGTGCTCCGAACCAGTGGAAGCTCAGCCATATCTCAACATCTCAGGACCAGGATGTTAGAATTTTTAGATAAAACTACCGCTTGAGGAACACGCGAGTAACATCTGGGGTTCCGTTGGGGATACAACGTCCGTCGGGAGCCTACAGGTCGCATTCCGTCCATGTAGGAGAAATCGTTGCGGTATTAGAACTGAGACTGCCGTGTTCTATCCCGTTCTCCGCGCGCAGATTAAATAAGGTTCACCGGTAACTAAAGGAGGACTTTTGTACTAAACCTCGTCTCGCGTTCCTAGAAGTGGAGCTGCTACCAGGCACTTTTGATACAACGTCCCCCCGGTGCCTCCCACTGCCTCTTCAATTGCAAATCACTCAGGTACGGTGCCCTGACGATCGAGCGACTACAAACTACACCTACTCGCACCCACAATGGGGAAGGTGGCGAAGAGAGGAAGGTTTGAGGTGGAGTTTCCGGCTCGGAACTACCCATAACCGATGGCAGAATGTGGGTAAGTCGCTCATGGTCATCAGCACCCTCGGGAGCACTTTAGATAGGTCTCTGATACCACAAATTCCGTCCATAACGTATGCCCTTCCCTTGAACTTTTTTGGTAGACGAACACCTCCGAAGATGTGAGCCCGTCATCGGGAATGAAAACTGCGTCATTTTCTGCTCTAGGTCGGTCCACTGCGTACACGAGTAAAGTACTTATTGGCCCACCCTGAACACCTTGACTCGTTACTCCAGCCGCCGCAACTCCTTTTTCGCATGGACCGCACGGGAGCTATCGCACCATAGGTGCAAATGTCAAAAACTCTCTGCAATATGACTGGAGGAAACAATCTTAAATCAACGACCATACGAAAATACCCGCATCCCGAAATTCGCACAACAAAGAAAGGTCGAAACACGCCGCTCACACTCACATGCATCCCGTATCTCCATTCCGATTCTTTATAGCCTTCGTATCTCCTATAGTCTGATATTTCTCAGCATCGACCAGATAGGAAACATCCAACCCTGGCAATTTATTAATGCGCTATCGTGTCATGATCTTCTCCGAGTCATATGGGAACCTGCACACCAAATCCCGTTGCAATCATACGTGGAAGAGAGGCCGGAGAGGGGTGATCAACGGATGATTGGATGTTTGGTACTGGGTGCCGAGGGGAGGAGTACAAGTTCGGAAGAGGGTCTCAAGAACAAGGACATGAGTATGGGTATGTATGTACTTTTGGTACTCAGTACTCCCAAGGGGGACCAACATCCCGGCATTCAATACAATGCCATTGATTTATACAATCATCGACAAAGATAAAGGAAAATGAAATCAGAAAAAAACGAATACGAATACCTAGATGGTACAAAGAAACAAACGAAGGACCACCTCGGAACAAAGCAAACAAGCCACTCCGCCGATGAATCTGCGAGGTTTCTCCTCAACCCCCCCCAAACTCGTCCTAGCACCTAGGATCTGATATGTCCAGATTTGTGAAAAGGCTTTGGCCGTCATAGTACTCACCAACGCCTCCGAGATGCCCAAACCCACCCAAACAAGTCTCCCGCCGTCAGTGGCAACTCGCCCATCTGTCAGTGTCAGATTTACTCATAACTATAGCACGATCGAGCCAATATGACTATCTATTTCCTTCCCTGAAAAGCGAGAGCCTCCGGAAAGCGAGACAGCGAGTGGAGGTGGCGACGCGTCGGAACTCTCCGAAGAGAACACTGAACAGAAAGTTCGTGCCCCAGAATCATCTAAAGCGACCGTGAAGGAACCTACGGTTTTCTCCGTGCACCAGAAGGACGGCCCGATCGAACTGGAAACGGGATCCACAAGACTCAGGAGGAATGGTTGTACATATCCACATACTTCTCAGGAGACTGGGGGGGGGACTGGGACCCTATAAATATTATTATATTGCATTTACGGTTACTATAGCTATGACTCCACTACCTGCCTCCTAAAGTGTTCCACTCTCGGGTAACCGTCCATTGGACTCGTGCTGTTGCAGTAATTGTAGTAATCCTCAACAAACTGTTCCGCAGGATACCGGAAGAGCTAAGGCAGTACTTGACAGCGGAGATCGGGAATGGGGACCGTGAAACATAAACCAGAGAAGGTAGCCAGCGGACGGAACGGTTAATTATTTGAGCGCGACGCCGAACTCCCCTGTACATGTACAGGAGGTCTCCTCATAGTTACTTCCGCTTCACGACCAATGCACCGATCACAATGAGTAGAAGACAACATCTTTCTTTAATTTCCGTAGCACTACATCGTTATGCGTATACGTATATCAACTTTGAATAACGTTTGGAGCGGTATATCGAACAAGGCAAAAACATGCAAGGGAGAGAGTAAGAATTGTGAAAAGTTCGAACTTCAAAGTAGACAGATGGTACTAAAATACTTTCGAAAGAAGATGAAGGGGGTGTACACTAAAGTATGAGAGAAAGTCTTGGAAGTGGAGAGACGAGGAAGACACCAAGTTCTTCTTTTTTACAATGCGAGCGATAAACAATGAATAAGTAAGAAGCGCAACAGTCCGAGGCCAGCGACGGTGGGTATACCCAGACGAAGACAAGGAACGGGGTCCGTATGAGCAAGGGCTTTCGTGAATAAATGGAAAGGATGGGGGGTGCGGGGAGACTGGGATGAATGTTCATGGTGGGGAAGGTATACATCAGCAGCACAAGATAATAACAACGAATAACCCATTGTAAAGCACGACACAAAAAAAATATTGTAACACCAGAAGGCCCAATGAGAAAGGAAGAAAAAGGTGTCCACCGTCCAAGAGAATGAAGAAACAAAAAAACACACGTTCAACACATATCACCCAAAATCGGACTTCCGCCCTCGAACTTGACCACTCCATCCAGTCCCCCATTCACTCCGGCCCCATTCATGCCATTCATACCCATCCCAGGTCCCATAAATTCGTCAAAGTCAAATCCTTCAAACCCACCGGCACCTGCGCCATTCGTGTGCCCAACGCCAGCATCACCTATAAGGAGATGTGACTGAGGCTGACGATGATACTGGAGACCCGATTGACGATACGGGGCTCCTTGATACCCGTGACCTTGAATTCCCAAACTGTTGCTCCTCATGGGATCCATAGCCGCCAAATCGAACTGCCCCGGACCCGCTCGCATATCGACTGGAACTGACTGATGCCGATGCTGGGGAAACTGTGCGTGGATGGGGGAGTTGTGAGCTGAATGAGAATGTGGCTGTTGTTGAGTGTGAGGAAGAGAGGGGTGATGTGCTGGATGAGTGGGATGGGAGCGAGGGGTGGGATGAGAAGGATGACGGTGAGGTGTTTGAGTTGGAGTTTGAAAGTAACCGCCCTGAAAGAGAAAAAAATAAGTAAATCTATGAGCAGAGCGGTTGAACTCGAGCAACTCTTACCTGGTCCCCCCAATTTGGGCCTGGGATTTGACCGTTCGCGACTCTCCTCATCTGGTCCTCCTGCTGTCTCCTCATCATCGCTCTGTACGCCAATGTAGAGTCCCGCCGCCCCTCTGATAATTCCACTGGTCGTTGTGGGTCGGCTGGCGGGGAGCGGTCCTGGTTCGCCATCGTCGCAGAGCTCCATAACCGAGAGACGTCTTGATTGTGGTCGATCTCTCTCTCCATCGCCCCGTTCATCATCTTCAAACTTGCGCTTCCTCTCATTTGATTGTGATGCATACTGGTTGCTGGGAGGGTTGAACGAGAACGGTGAATCCCCCTCTGCGCCCATTGATTCGGCTGCTGCTGCTGAAGACCCGCCCCCGGTAAAAGGTCGGTAGGCGAAATTGAACGACGAAGGTGCCGTTCCTGGTCGATAGCCCCCAGTCCCTGAGGTCCCGAGGCCAAACCCGCCGAGACTGATCCCGGAACTACTCCCAAGTACTCTTGCATTGCTGGACTCATGTGAGGAGGAAGAGGCGGGGAGGGGAAACTGAAGTAGCCTTCCGCTCGCTGGTCTCTCACCGAGGCCGACATGGGAGCCGGAGACCCCTGAAGAACTGCCTGGTGGTGGGGGGAAAGCTGGTCCAAGACCATGGAGGTATTCCGGCTTCGAGCCGGTAGAAGGTCTTGAGAGAGATGGGGCTGGAGGTAGAGAGGCGAGTGATGCGGGGACGACTGATGAGAGCGGTGGGAGCTGTGTGTTAGATGTAGATGGGCGGGAGGAGGTGCTCTCCCTGTGTGAGTGAGGGAAGGAGGAAGAGGGGGGGACGTTGAACTGGAACTGTGATTGCTCGATGACGGGCCGAGCGGAGGAGAATTGTTGGGACTGTGATGAGGAGAGAGGCTGCTCTGAGGCTCGAAAGGACTGAGTTGACCCGCTGCTAGCCCGAAATTGCTCGCCGCCGGTACTAGTACCGGCGGCGTTTGAGTTGTTGGCGAGAGAGTTAACTGAGGCGATGTCGGAGGAGGCACGAAAGGACTGGCCGGATTGGGACCGAAAGGACTGAAAGGACCGCTGCTGAGGGTCACGAAAGGACTGTGTTGGGCCAGCCGAAGTAGGCGATTGAGTGTGAGTAGGAGAATCCATGTCGACGTCCTGGCCCTGGTCCCAGCCTTCGTACCCAGTAGAGGTACCGGGCCGACCTAGCCCGCCGCCCCCGCCCCCCGTATCATCCGTCTTGATTTGAGAGCTGGCTTGTCTGCCCCGGCTGCCACGACCGGTTGCCTTGTTGGCAGCAGCCATGGAGGCATGAAGCGTCGTAAGGTCGCGCATCATACGCTCGTTCTGGTCCTGTTTGTCGGCGTGAACAGTCTGAGCATGTTGACGGAGATTGTCCAAGCGAGAGAACTGCTTTCCGCAGTGGCAAGTGAATGGACGTTCACCAGTGTGCTTCCTAAAAGAAAAAAAGTGCAACCAGTCAGCCACTGTCCGATATGATAGCGATAAAAGAGTATATGAAAAACAATGTCCTTGCACTCGACAACGTGCAGAACCATAGAGCAGATGGTGAAGGAAAAAGCTCGGACAAAGGAGAGAAAAAAAGGGTCTTTGACCCCTCAACGTCTGCCGCAATGACCAACACTGGTCAAGCACAACCGACGTCGACCTCGACATCAACTAGCGACGCCATTGGCCCCAGATGGAAGACGAGAAAGATTAAGCTTTGTCCTCCGTCCTGTCTCCAGTACTCCAAGGCCCCAGGAACAAAGCGGTGAAAAAAATTGACAGGCACACCCACCTGATATGCCTCGCCAAATGTTCGCTCCTGGAGAATACCATTCTACATTCTCCGTAACCTCTACATTGGAAGGTCTTTGCTGGGGTCGGTCGGTATCGTTTGTTGATTGTGCCAGTCGGTAAGGCCACTACAGCTGCCATATCGTCCTGCGTCGTCGTGGTTGCCGTCGCCTGAGTCGACGGAGAACCTAGTTGTGCTAAAGAAGGGGAAGCCAACTCGGATTTTGCAGAACCTTGAGTCCTCGAAGATATAGAGTTCGAGTTCTGAGCAGGCGCTATGGAAGTGGAGGTGATTTCAGGTCCAGGAACACTCGAGGACATGACCGTTCAAAAGGAAAACGGTTCAAATAATAGGAAATAATCGGGCGAATCCTGGGAAAAACGGCAAAAAAATGAATTGCTTTCCAAGAGGAGAAATGTAGGAGGTGCCTGGGCGGAGTTCCAATACAATCTTGGTTTAATTGGGTTTGTTTGTTGATTTACCGGAATTTCGGGGTTTTACGTCCCACACACGCGCCCCGATTCGATCTCCAGGTCTAGGCTCGAACATTCACCGTGTCGAACCGCAGCCTGTGCACCGTCAATTTGCTCTCTTCCGTCTCTAGGAGTACTAACAGATATCGGTTCAATTGAAGCGCTCTTCAACGCTCGCTACACTCATTCCACAGGCTCTTTCTTCCAGCCAAGTCTTCGCTCAATACCCCCTCTATCACCCGCTATCTTCCTCTTAAACTTGGGGTTCTCTTGTCCTACGTGCTTCCATGTGCTCATGGGAATTCCCGAGCTGCATTCCATAGCCGACCTGCGGGTTCAAACTTGCCAGTGCAGTAGATTCCGATCTATAGAGAATACCATCAATCAACGCAATCTTCGGAAGCATCGCTCACCCTCAACTCATAGCACTGACTGAATTGATACTGCGACACTGCCATCGGAATCCCCAGTCTAGGCTGTCTCGCTTGACGTTCGAAGGAAGGCGTTTTATCGTGATTGTCGTGGGTCAGTCTTCTCTTCCTGATTCATGATTCACGCGCGCAGTACTTGGTGAAAGCAGTCCAGGCATAGCCAGGCAGGTGAAAAAAACGAGCATGAACATTCATACACCGGGTCAGTGTGTAGCATGTACCCGTCCGGGAGCCGGATACTGTAATCACTCAAACGCTTCGAACGAACAGCTTTCTAACACCTCCCGAATCAGAACTTCCGATAAACAAAACTCTCACATCCAGAACAACGCTCAGGTTCCCGGATCCGTCCCATTTCAGCAGGTTTTAGCCACCCCTTGCTTACGGCTCACTGACGGGAGAGGGTTTACATCGTTCAAGGAGCCCTTGAAATTTGAAAGGATGAATGGTGGTGGTACGACAGCACGATAAACAATATACGATATAACCCATGCGCAACACAACCATTCCGGGAGCTCGGGATGAAGAAACAGACCCGCGAAGAAACTAAAAACCTAGGGTCGAAAATGGCATATCTACAATGTAAGTCCCGATTGTTGCTTTTAATTAACATGTGTCGCGACCCTACAATTTCTCATTCGTCTCAGAGTCAAAAGCCCTTCCCGAAACCCGCTCAATAAGTGATCGAACATGTGGCGGGAAATGCTCACTAACTGTCGCCCTCATTTCGGTTGTTGGCATATCGGACTTTGCAATATTAAATGTAAGGAGACGCTCGTCTATCGTTTATCCTGGTGGTTAATTCGTTTCCCTTCATCGAGCGTCGAGGAATCGACCTCCTGAGTGTCTCATATTAGAAAGCCTCTCGCCACTCGAACCTCGAGATGAGAATAATCAACACTAACGGAGCAAAACGACAACAACCTGGTCCTCGCATTGATGGACATGTACGAGAAGAAACGGAAAGGCGCTGTATGGTCAGGTACCATGATTTGCGATCGACTGATCCATCATCTTTACCTTCGTTAGGCTGGTCCTCCGTGAACACTCCCCCGCCTCAGGTACGGATCGGGCTCGGACTTCGGAGGCCCAAGTCGAGCCTGAAGCGGTGAGCCTTGAGGGACGTTTTTAATTATGTCTTCCATCATCCATACGTATGTGTTCTGGATTCGAAAGATTGTGATCATGATCATCATCGACGTCCTCAGCTTGCTCATCAGCTTCGTACACTGCAAAAGATTAGAGTTGAACAAAAGGTAATTCCAGTGATACGACTCATAGGTGAAATCATCAAGAGATAGCTTCGCCTTCGTTCACTTTCTCGAACCTTATCCCTCCTCCATCATAACCTGTCCTCCACTGAGCAGTGACTCGGGGAAACGGGATTTGACACGAACGCTCAAGTCAAGTCGTAAGTGATTCGGACTTTGGAAGCAAAACCCCAAACGAGAGACGTCGACGTATGCGCGATAAGCCAGAACAAAACCGTACCAATCCCAAAGGGGACCATTAATCATGTCACTGCAATGTCAAAAAGAAAGGAACACGGATAGTCATCTTGACGGTGACGGACCTTACATCTCGGGATCCAGACAAAGCACAGAAAAATGAGGCCTTTCCCTCCTTCTTCATCTCATTCGTCCTTGTGCTCACTGACAGAAGACAGGAGACAGAATCTGATTCCTGGGCGCGCGGATTGTAAAGACTAAAAGCCTAGAATTGACACCCGTGAGCCGGATTTTCTGGGGTCTAACGTACACTTTCAATATGGTCGATCCCACTGCAGTCGGAAGGTTTTCTTCATCTTGGGTATAGTCCAAGCACATGTCGCGTCTACGCTCGTATTCGCTCGCACAACCCTCTGGAGTCCAGATTGACTGGTGTAGAATATTCTTCCTCATGAACGGAGTCTCCGTTCATGACAAGCCACATCATCTAAAGCATCATTTCAGGTTTCTTGTTCCTGCACGTCAAGATTGGCCTCTCAAAAACCACATTTCCAATCTCAAACCTTCGGAATCAGCGCTAAGCCAAGAGAGACCTACGGAGGTAAGCATTGTTTTGACCTCGTCCGAAGTGGACGTACGTTCATTAGAAAACAAACTTGAACCTGAAAGATGACAGTCATTTCGGAATGCGACTCCCGAGACGTCTTGTCAGTCAAGTCGTCCGATCAATACTCCCCAGCTAGCTGCCGTAACTAGTAAGTAAGTACGCCCTGATTCTGAGCTCTGAAGAAAACAATCAAACTGCGTTGTAGTCCCGGTGAACGTGAAATACTTCGGATTCGGATTCATCGGAGGGCGCCTTCCGAGTTCCATGGCCATCCGAGGGTGTTCAGGACTTGCGCGTTCGACCAGAATCCAGAACAGCGTGTTGCACACAGTGAATCAAGCGAGGTACAATACGATAGACCGCACTTACACCTCAAAGGATTTGGAAGATAGGTTCATGCAAGGTTTAATGCCCCTTCTTACAAACATAGTACAACGCCCTTCCTCGTTCATATCCACTCACGCTGGCCGTTGGCGTCGTTCTCACCAGGAACGATCACCGCCTTTGGCAAGTGAGCGCCGTAAGGGTATTACAGTCTACTAATAGCACAAGTGCGGGCCAAAAAATCCAGATTGAACCACGGACCACGGTGAACACTGTACTTAGAATCTCAATTATACTCGTACCAACGCGCATTGCGGTACAAGAAGCTCGGCACGGATATACGGGCGTTCCTGAGCCAATTGATTCCGGAGGCGGAGGGAACGGGTTTAGAAAGCCTCTCACCAGTGCCACGATCAACTTGGTCCGTGTCAGTATGTTCAAATTATCAATGTTGGCGAGGTTCTGTTTTTAGTCTCTGACATTGAGAATTGTCGTCAGAACGAGTATATCCTGACGCGGATGGCTTGGGTGCCTCTCGGATCCACGCTCACCTTCAAAACCTTCGTGCAAAAATAACCAGGGACATCCAAAGTTCAATATTCGGTCGGCGCTTGGACAAACGCTGATGGGAAGGTGGCCCGGCGAAAGTAAGCAATTTCTCGTCATGAACATCGGTACGTACTATGTACACGCAATATTCCGAATCTTTCTTTTCTTCTTCCACCATTCAGGATCAGATTTTAGTCTGGGAGTCCAGGCGCCCAATACCCATTCACTGTCAAATAAAATTCCAGAGAAAGTCGGGGATAATTCATCTTCTCAACAACAGACACTCCCCTTCAAGTTCGGATTTGACCATCTACTCACTTAAACTGCTTGCAGGGTTTGTGTGCTCCATGGTCATTGGTGGATGGTCATTCTGAGGTTCGATTCGCCACTCCGGCTGCAGGGTAAGCGTTGTTTTTCATTATTCCAATTCATTTATCACGTCACTTCTGCTAAGACGATGAACTTGAATGAATTGGCCGAGCAAAGAGGCGCATGGGCCACGAACTGTCGGCCTGTTGCACTGCGTATTTTGCTCGAGATTCCGCTCAAAGTCAAGGCCTTGAGCCTTGCTTCGGAACGTTAGCTTTGAAATCATTTCAGCAATATGAAAGGGTCGAGTAAGTAACTGTGAGTAACTACCTGTCGCTCGAGAGGTTGACGGTCACTGACGGTAATGACTACCATTTCTGATCACTTTCAGGCAGAGATACCGTTTGTATTTCCTACGTCCATCACCTCGAGGTGATACGTCAGAATTCTCGAAGGCACATTCTTTACGTTGAGTACAATGGCCTTACAGTTTACTCACGTCTAGCCTCTTTTTACCATATGGTTCTCACCAAGATACTTGTACCCTCTTGTACCCTCCTGTCACGGTGGTTTTCTCAGTGCCAGCGGATAAGAAAGGTCAGGCAAACAAACACCGGGTCGCCTACTTGCTCAGAACATAAGATTCTACTCACCTGAGAAGCGTGATAACGTTGTGATAGGGATCTCGTTGATTTCCCATGTGCACCCTCTCAGTCCGCTGGCCCAGGCCAGACCTCCCAGGACCCTCCGAACCCCGATCGGAGCGCAGAGTTCAGACTCGGGCAGAGTGGTATCGATAAACCTTAACTTCCCTGCAGGCTGCGACGCTTCTTGAAATTCCAGTGCTCTGGGGAGTCGGAAGAACAGCCTCCACTACAAGACAGTGCAAAACGTCTCTTGCTTACAGCCGCAATGTCCGACGTTCAAGTCAATCAAATGTGCCTGACAAGCACAGCATGATCGAAAACAAGGGGCATCGCGAGTGAGTATTTGTCCGTACTTCTTCTGTTTGTTCTAAATGTTTTGAAGGCTGGGTAGAGCTTCTAGTGCGAGAGGAGGTATTGATCGTGTCAGTCGTGCCGTGTACGGTGTGTACCCTGCTCTGCGGCATAGGCCCTAGGATGCCTATCTCAGACCAATAAACTTCTCACGCGGACTGAGACTCAGGGTAGCTCGCTTGGTACAACCTCCCAGTCTGAATCCTACCCATCCTACCCATCCCTCCGTTTCCGAATTCTCTTCATCATCCGTCGACTAATCCTACCCCACAGATTCACAGCCGCAGCCTGGTCCCGGTACCTGGTATAATGAAAGTCGGAGGAACAAAGTGCCTGAAAGTGGAGCTCCACCTGTGATGGAGATTTGCGCAGATCCAGGAACCGGTTTTTTCTATCACAACCGAGTCGATCGAATGTTTTATAGGCGCGGGTGGGTCCAAAGCGTACACGCTAGTCTCTTCCTCTACGTGGGGCCCAATCCTACGGCGTACAAGGTCTCAAGACCTCCGCCTCACCTGAGGTTCCTAAATTCCAGATGGCGTCAGTGAACTATGAATAGTACTCAAGGTACATATCCTGGTTCTGACCTCGCAAAGTTCTCGTCCCAGTAAGTCATTCTGTCTTCCATTCAGCCCTACAACATTCGAGCCCCTACCCCCTCGGACTGAGATCACTGATATGACTCTTATCAAGAGGCGAAGTAAATTGAATCGCTGCACTCAGGGACATGTGTATAAGCAAGGAACACTGTGCTCTTCCTCAGTCACTGATTTCGAGAGTATCATGGTACTTGTAAGATCTCAAGAGTTGAGTATTGTGCAGCGTGGAACCGCGGCAGTCTTCCGTCACTGCACACAACCTTGAAAAGGTTACATGCACGAAGGATCTGTCCCGAACTCGGGAACCACGTTTCCCTCGTATTAGCTCCCCTAGGACACCCATTGTGCTTCAGATGTACTAAGCCAAAACGCTCCGGCGCCAGAGTCCAGAAAGAGTTTATCTGAACTCTCCGTTTACTTCAATACTCTTTCCCGGGATCATCGGCTGACGTGGTGCGTCATACAGCTCATGATCCAGAACAGGCCGGACAGCTGGAGGAACGGCACCCGTTCAATCACCTCTCTAGCTACTTCTCGCCGTCATCACGTGAAGTGGACTATCCGCTCTTTTCATGACAGTAGTGAGAAGGTAATGAGACTAGGTTCCCCTCGTTTTTCACCGAACATGCGCGGCGTCGGCGTTGATATCTTTCCGATGTGAACTCCGAGGTTGCTCGATGGAAGCCCTCCTACGCTTATGATCGAGGGTGAGTCGGGTGTATTAATCTCGCTCAGGTTCGCCTACCATACATACATAGTAGCTGACATTCTATGGATGAATGGATCAGAGCACACCGAACAATCAATCTGTCGCATCAATAACGCAATACGGGAGATGTTCCCACCACTATCGCAAGATCTCAGCTTCGGAATCCAGGCAGGAAGTTGCAAGGAAGAAGTCGCCCATACATATTGAGTTTTCTCCAGCTTCACACATATCACAAGCACCCCAGAACGTAGTAGGCAAGGCTACTACCTCCTCAGCCCATCAGCCTCAGCTTCGCGAGAACCTTTGCTTCCTTCTATCCTCCGCCTTATCTCCTCCGCTCACAACAAATTTGGGCGAGGTGTGTACGCAGTACAGCCTTACACATATATCGGGCTGTCCGTGATGATAATCTATTGGTCCCCGACAACTACGGTGTACCATGCAGGGAGGATGGGCGTGTATCTACTAACTCTATCTTCTAATCTGTGAACATCATCATTCCTTCATCACGGAAGATCAGAAAGCGAACTGCGAACCAGATTCACGCCACATCCAAATTCTCCCGGGGTGTGTCCCGTCGTGCCTCCTAGTATGAGAGGTCGGGTGGTAAAAAGTCCCGGTGCGATACGTCGCTGAGCGGAATTTGTACCGAAATTGAAGTTAATGTGGCTGTGGCTCACTTGAGCCTTGGTGGTGATATTCCCGAGAATGCATTTTCGGTTTGGTTGCCTACGTGGTTACAGTCCTCATTAATCTAATTAACCGTTTGCTCTCCGTTCGTGACTCAAAGAGGGACAGGGACGAAACAGCTTTGACGGTGGATTTTAGGTTCGGTGGTCCCTCTCGTATGTAATCCCTTGAGCCACATAGCTTGTATTGTACAAACAAACTTCGATTCGCTGAACTCCAACAGCCCTCAGTACTTCCGCGTCCCGACTCGGCGCCTATGATGACAACGTTCTCGGACTCGAAGTTATAATCACCAGTCACCCCCTGGGCATTCTACCTGGTTCTACCAGTGTCCCTGCGTTATCTTTGGCTCTTTCACGACATACGGATTGGTCCCTGTATTTTGGTATGCGTTGGCGTTGTCCACTCCCGCGATAACCCACGGAAAACGCGAACGTCAAGTCCTTGAATACTCCCGGCGCCTGAGTTCATCGCGCGCGACGTCATGTAATGAGAGCTCTACTTGCTTTCAATTGCAGGCGCTTGGCTTGTTGGCGACAGGCGCAGGGTACGGTATGCGTAGGAATGACGGTGAGCATTTGAACAACGGGGACTTGACCGAAGCCCCTGTCTGACCAGTCCAAATACGCAGATATTGTGGTTTGTGATGTGGGGCTGGTTTCTGAATGCAAATTATGAGGTTGACATTGGAGGAATTGTATCACTATGACGGGAAGAAGGGATCCATCCCTGGTAACGACTTCCATGCATTTCTTGGATCCCTTATCCCATTCTTGATACATTCTAGAGGTCTCATCTGTTATCGGATTTTAAGCAACAAAACAGCACTGTCTGCCGCAGAACAGGGCCACATCGTCGATGTGCACGGTTTGAGAACGTATACCGCCCCCAATCCGTCGAGACACTGGTCCGCTATGTTACCGGGTCCGTCATGTCGCTCCGTCGGAGACAAATCCCTACCGGTACAAAAGAGACCTGCTTGTCACTTATCAAGCGAAACGGCCTAGTTAGCTAGTTTCGTAAACCCATATACGTATCCCCACTGTCGACAACCAGTCTGCATTTTGAAACTGGAAGTCACGGCGTTATTTGAGCCCACTCACTACTTACTCAAGTTGATATTTCCGTCGTAATCAATGTCAGAAAATCATGGATACTATATTCATGCCAGTGCTCTTAATCAGGTACAGGACGCTCCGTGTTCGAACTTGGGGGAAGCCCCAGCCACTGAACGTCTTCGGCGTGGGAGCAGAAACGTGAGACCCACGTGAGCGAGGTACCAAGCAGCTTCACCCTAACCCATGCATAGCTCA
This sequence comes from Marasmius sp. AFHP31, assembly GCA_024721195.1. Classification (NCBI taxonomy): domain Eukaryota; kingdom Fungi; phylum Basidiomycota; class Agaricomycetes; order Agaricales; family Marasmiaceae; genus Marasmius; species Marasmius sp. AFHP31. The sequence continues at coordinate 62,628 of JANHQD010002056.1, forward strand.
GCCAAACCCAAGGACCATTCTCAGTGAAGCTCAGCAAAGAGGGCATCTACCGAACGGCACATTCGTTTATCTAGGTCTCAATCTTGCTTGCAAGTTCCTCTAACCGATTCATCAGCATCAGAAACCCGCACAAGTTCAAGGTGCCTTCCCTGGGGCCTGAACGTAACGGCTATTTTCGTCCAATGCCTTTTGCCTTTTGCCTAACTCAGCACACCTTTCCGGATTCCAGGCAACACACTTTTTCCGAAGCATGGAAGCTCCCTTTGACGTAGACCGAATCGGAATATGTTGTCCTAATCGTTCTTTCGATACTTTTCGTGATCTCACATGACTCAGATATTCCACTGCTCGAACCGGGCGCTCAAAACGAAAGCCTCTGACCCCTTCAGAGCTAGGAACTGGGTTGCTTGAAGTCTGGTGTGGCCCACGACATTCTCTCACTCACTTCTCAGGCAAACCTGGAGAGTTATCCCGATGATCATCGTTCGTCCTCCCACCGCGCTTTGAGTAGACCACCGGCACTGACACGCAATTATATGGTACCTGGACAGGGCGGTCAACGGCCACGTTGAATGAAAAAACTATGTGCCCGGCGAGTCGAAGGTGATTACACCTCGTTGCGTGGATGCTCCTGTCAGGAGAGGTGGGCATGAGAATGTGCACTCCAAATTGCGCACACTATTGCAGCTGATGTTGATTATGATACAGAACGTTACTGAGCTATAGAAGAACGGATCTCCTTTGGGCGCAATACTATGCGAAGAAAAAGCAGTAGGCATCCTGGTGCGTTTGAGCTCTTTTCATTGCTTTCTGTTGCTTATAGGCATTGCTCTTCTCCAGCTCCTGGAAAATATCGGAGCCATAGTGTCTCTCGCATCCCCAAAACGATAAAACCCACATTATGGCCAGGTCCGGGACTCGAAATATTTTCAGGCGGTTGCACATAAAGAGCAACAAGGTTCAATGAAGAACGCGTTTGTCTCGATATCCCAAGACCTTTCTCAACAGCTTCGAAATGGACCCACTGGTGGCGCCTGATCAACGGTCAGAAACTTGGGTAAGTTCGCGCTTACTTCTGCGTTCTCTCTCTGTCGAACGGGACTCCTAACACGCCGACTGCCTATTTCGGATGGATTATGAAAGTCAAGATTTCTCTTCATGATAATCCGACGGTATTACTCTTCGCCAGAGCCATACTCGAGTCAAGGCTCCGATGTGGGTAGCTTCTCTTCGTTAAGCTACGGAGGTTCCCGAGGAATAGCTGGAGGGCTCAGGGCTCTCCTTGTGAAGTCATGATGCCACTCGCCGCTTTGATCTTGATCTTTTGGTCCGCGAAAGAAGTTCTTTGATACAGCATAGAATATGGGAAGTCTACTCAGGAATTCAGGTGCACCTCACCAGAGTTGGCCGTCGGTCTTGACAGATTAGCGCTTCGATAGAGAACCGGTCTCTCTGACTTGTCCGAGTTCAATATTCTTGGTCTTTGCTACGAGCAGACACTCTATTCGATGACCCTCAACTTTTTTTGAGCCAGGACACCCGAGTCATCGATCGGGCCAATGGCCATCAACCGTTTTCTCGTCGCTCATCAGTAAAGCACCGGCACCGTCGCGCAACCGTGTTGTTCCCGGACGGGGCGGCCAATGGTCGGGCTGGTCGTGCTGAACGGGAATGATATGGATCGCGGTGAAGTGTGTTTGGGTAAGTAGTCGAAAATGATGACTATTTTCTACGTGGACGCTCCTGCCAGGCGAGGACAACCATGGGAATGTGTGTTCCAAACCGCGCGCGCAGTGCTGTGGCTGCATCAATTGTGATACAAATCGTTACGGAGAGGTTCTAGAAGAACACACCTCATTGTATGGGCGCAATACTATGAAAGCAGCAAGCTCCTGGTGCATTCGGACTGTTTTTTTATGTTGCGCTACCTGTGAGTATGTTCGGATTTCTGGCTCCTGGAATATGTCGGAGGCCCCATCGTACTTCTCGAATACCGAGTTTCCCAGATGAGAGGCCAGACCACGTCCACACGAACTTCAGGCCCGGGGACCAAAGTTCGCTTGGGCGGCTCGCCGGCCACACACGGGTAGTAACGTTGAGTATATGAATATTTTTCTATGACACTCATCATCTCAGGACCTCCCTCCCCTCACAGCTTCAAAGTGGGCGCACCACTGAAGCCTAGTCAACGGTCAAAGATCGGGATGAGTTTGCAGGCTTTAGGACGGTCATAGTACGCCGATGACCCATTTTAGATGGAATATACAAGCCAAGTATTGGATGTCAACTTACTAGACATGTCGGTATGGATTCTTTATATAGTACAGGGACATTCTATTCATGGCGATCTGATGGTATTCTCCTTCGCCAGAGTCAAACTCGAGTCAAAACCCGATGTGGGGCTCTTTTCTTCGCTGACCTATGTGAGTCCCCAAGAAATCGCTGGAGGGTTCATATGTTGACGGGCCGGCTTCAGGGGATCCGTTGCGAGTCGTGACACCGCTCATTGCTTTGACCGTGAAAGTTCGGTCCTCAGTCTTTTATTGGGGTATGGAACAGGGAGATGCACATGTGGGAGATCGAGTCAGAGAAATGAATTCCAACTGCATGCCAATAGAGTTACCCAAGGGTTTTGACAGATCAGCGCGTCGGGAGAAAACCAGGCGCTATGACTAGTCCGGGTTCGGGATCTATTCTCGGTCTTTGCTATAAAGACTGACTTGGTGCAGGTCAAAAAAACCATCCCTCGTTCAAGGTTTACTCCCCACGAAGGACAAGCAATCGCTCTCCCCTCTTTGAACCTCCAATCTTCACTTCTACGATCATGTTCCCTCGAGTTTTGCTCACTGCTTTGTCGCTTGCTGCCTACTCTGTGGCGATCTGCACACAGTCGTACACTGTGAAGTCCGGAGATGGGTGTGATGCGATTGCCGTCGCCAACGGAGTCTCCAGCTATCAGGTATGATACTCCCAGAAGTCAAGCTCTTCCGACGCGCTGAGAATGTCTTGACCTTAGATCCCACACCTTAATGGGGACAACGCTTGTATGTTCCTCACGCCGGGGCAAAATATCTGTCTCAAGGACTCGACATATGACTGCCAGCCGGCCTATACTGTCAAGACGGGCGATACGTAGGCTTTGGTCCATTTTCGTAACTGAACGGTTCTCAATCTGCAGCCAACAGATGCGTCTCAATCGCGCAAAGCCACGGAATCACCTTGTCAAAGTTTGTTGAGAACAATCCTAATGTCGGTAACGCCAACAACTGCTCTGGCACCTATCCAGGACTTTCGGTCTGTGTTGATCCGGATAGCACCAACCCCAATCGTCAGTGTTTCCTTTGCTTACCATACACCCGTTCGACTGCTGACCGTGATGACTTCCAAAGCTTGCTCGAGGACCACTCGAATTGAAGCGGGAGATACCTGCGAGGCAATTGCCACCCGCGAAAACATCTCGATAGATATCATTCACAAGCTCAACCCTGGCAACAAATGCGCAGGGCTTATTGCGTTCACACAAATTTGCGTTGATGGCCCAACCAATAACTGTGCTAGTATCTACGTGGTCACTGGCAATGAAGGCGGATGTGCGAACATCGCTGCCGCGCACGGGATTGACTTCCCTCGGTTGCGGGAGTTGAACCCGAACATCGATGCTACCTGCGGTAACATCTACCCAACAGAGCCTCTTTGCGTTGCTTCTAAGTGAAGTGGAGATACCCGAAACATTGTAGAGTAACCCACAAAGATTTGTAAAAGTGTCGTAGTCTTTCATTAAGGTTATTAAAGTGATCACATCAGGTATTCACGAGTCGCCCGAATTGAATCTCATCTGTTCGCTGCCAGTCTTCTCATCTTCTTCCCGTGAACCAAAGTGGGATCAGAGTGTAGGACTGAGTTGCCCCAATCGAACGCATTTGAACACGACTCGGACAAGATTCACCACATTAGTTGAGATAAAAGTAGATTACAAATGGCCTACGAGTACGATACTAAACTCTATGCCCAAAATTCCCAAACTGAAAGTTCTAAAAGTTATTAGACTCTTGTACGAGTGAAAGTAGCGTATTGAATACATTAATTTACTGGGTCAAGCGGCCCTTGATAGCAGAAACGGGGGGAGAGAAGAAGTATTCACCACCGCGGGTGACGACGAAATCTAACGAGATGTCCAAGTGTCAGAGTCTTGGATCCGGAGAGCCGTTAGTCGAAGGCTTACCCTTATTGATGTTGATCGCCTTCGAGTGGTCCGACCAGTCCATACCAGTGATCTTACGGGGAGCATCTCCAGGGGGGCCAGTGTTGAGAGCACCAATGATTGCGTCGACACCCTGTAAAAAGAACGTTAGAAATCGGAAAAGAGCCGCTATCACTTTTGCTCACAGTCTTCGAGCCCTTTGGGAAGCTTTGAAAAAGAGTCAGATGATTACGACTGTGCGATGATGCGAAGGACATACTCCTTGTTGTTGACGAGCTCCTTCTGGATAAAGATGAATCCGTCTTCGAGGTTGGATTGGTAGGCAGCTATGCGAAGACGTGCTTAGAAAGATTCGGTGACTCGGTAAACTCCAAACCTACCGAAAGCCATTCCACGCTCGAGAGCAGGGTCTTTGGACGTCGCGGCAGAGTTCTGCTCGGCTTCGGTGACTAACGATTCTCGTTAGTTCATGTTTCTTCAACGAGAGGAATGGACATTACCTTCGGGTCCATAAGGAAGACCACCACGCAGCATGTGGCTGGTGGGGTGCTCTGGCTTGAAGTGTCCACGGGGACGACTCCTCAGGATGTGAGCAGAAAAGGGGCACATGGTTTGGTTGGTCTTGATATCGAACGCCTTTCCAAACTCGGGGTGATCGTAGTTGAAATTGTTACGCCTGAGGGGATCAGCACCGAGAGCTTCGTCCTCCCTGAAGGGTGAGAGATCGATCGGGGCACCCTATAAGAGGAAACTGTCAGTGACAGCGGTCGAGAAAGAAAGAAAGAAAGGCTTACACTCTTCCACCTTCCAGTCATCCTAGATCCAAAGAGGTGAATGGCCTCGTCACGGTTGAGTCCCTTGACATCAGGCGCGGTGTCGTTGAGGTATCTGTGGAACTCGGGGACGAGTTGCTCGAGCTGACGCCAGGCAAGGAAAGAGCCGGACTTGGCCCAGCCCGGTCGGCGGACCTTGTCACCTTCCTCACCCATCAGGATGACACCAGGTTTGACGATGAACTGTCCGGGAGCGATTGTCTTTGCAGTATCCCAGCCCTCGACAGCGGGTTGAGTGATTCCATCGACCCATCCGAAGTCTGAGCAAATTCCGAGAATGAGAATATTAGATCCAGACGCTCCGAGGCCAGAACAAGTTTTGCTCACGTTCATGACCCATACCAGCTCCTGGTCGAGCATGAGCGTGGAGCCTGTAGACTTCCTTAAACGAGCCTCCGAAGAGAGACTTGATCTTGTCAATTTCAGCGTTGAGCTTGTTCATGTCCTTGGAGGCAACCTGAAGGAGACCGTGAACACCCTTCCTGTAAGGCTGGTGCCATTTGATGGTTCCTGGGTCACCGAGACTGGCAGCCTCGTTAGCCTGCCCGTTTCTGAAATGGGCATCACCGAGATCGTCGTTGATCCTGATGGTTCTGAGACCCTTCTGAGAGAAGGCGATGTTGACGGCAACGTCGGGCTGGGTGGTAGGATCGACCAATTGAGTAGCGGTAGTGATACGAGGATGGATGTCCTTTCCGAGCTTGCGCTTGAAGGTGTTGGCATCGGTAATCTCAAAGAAGAGGAAGGTCTCCATCATGAACCTCATTCCAACCCTAGAGTGTCAAGTGAGATGGAAAGAACGGTATAATCTTAAACGGCGAAACCCACATCGTAAGACCTTGGATATTGTCGGTATTAAGCTTGGCCGCACGAGCTCCAATCTTCTCATCATGAGGCTCGGGAAGAGGAAGCTGGTTGTTGAGGTCTGTTGGGCTCATGTCAGAATAAGCGTGACGCTAGACGCTAGTCAAAAAGATATCCACGTACTGACGATGACTCCTTCTCCGGCAGTTTCCCTGGAACCGAGGACAGAGGCCCCCACTGCACCAGATTGTGCAACGATGGCAACGGCGAGTAGAACAAGAGCAGAGAACTTCATTGGTGACACCGGATGTGGAAAGACCTGGCAGAAGACCGCTGAGAGAAGAGAGAGATGTGATTCTGTCGTTTCTCAGAGAACGTTCGAGGTTTTATACCGTTCGTCGACATTGCTGGTTCCTGAGGGTCCGCAGACGGATAGAGGTGAATGACACTAGTGGAGACCAAGCCAAACGACGGGTTTCAACATCTTTGTGGTTGCATGTAGGCGAAGATAGATGATAACTTGTCAATATCCGGAGACGCCTGCCACTACCGAGCGATGTGCGTTCTGGCCGCCCTCCAGAGCGCGACTTGACAACTCGTCAACATACAGGGGAGATGCATGTAATTGTCCCCCGGATGGATGCCCAAGTGGCGCCGCGCTTGCCTGGTATGCTGCTCAGCGGCCAGGGAATCTTCCTAAACCGTCGTTCGTGACCTGCAACCTACTAAGCGTTGTAGCCCTCTATCTTGCGAAGTATTAATCTACCCTTTCTAGGTGCACCGTTTTTCCGTCCAATATCATTTCCCTTGCCGTAGCGGACCTCGAAATGGAGGACAAGGGTAGGACATTTAGCTGTAAATCACCGCAATGAGAGAATGTCTCGTCTTGATGTTTCCATCAAAAATTTGAATTTGAATCCATTTAACCCTTGCCTCGGATTAGATGTAGGCTGTTTGTTGGAATGATTAAAGCACGAGTCCAAGAGAAAAAGTCAAATAAGCGCCGATATGAGTCACTGGCAAGGCCGTCAATTTCCGAGAGGAAGGAGTTGACCAGAGCATTGGTTCGTACAAAAACATAAACGACTTCGCCTCCCAGGATTAACGCCACCCTTGACCTGTGCGACGATGCTATAGACGCCATCTGTACGTCCAAATCTTTGAACGGTCGGGTCGACGTCCCAGCGCGAGCCTTCAGCCAGCCTGGTACGGGAATTTGGCGGCCGTGATACGTCAGATCTCGCTGAGTCAAGTTCGTGGGTGTTCAGGAACGAGGACGGAGTAACGAAAATGCAAAAAGGCTGTGCCCAATAGAACGAGACTTCGATGGGTTTCCAGGTAGTTCCGGGAGACTTGAACGTTTGAACACCGGCCAAGAAGTGGCTCGTCACTCAAGAGTTCGGGACATGTTCTGGGTTGTCTCTGGGTTCGGGAGTGGTCGGAGTAATATTCGAGTAATATTGAACGCGAGCCAGAGCCGGCCACAATTCACCCGCCCCGGTGGTAGCGACACGTCGAAATCAACCCGAGATTGTAAATTAAAGCCGACCCCGGCGTCAGGGATGCAGAAATGGAATCATTCGACCCGACGCCGGTGGGGTTCGTGAGGGTTCGTGCAGTATCCCTCGGACATATCATCCATCGATACTACGACGAGCCAGATGCAGTACCGTCCGCTGGATGAGTGAAATAGTGATGTATAGTGTGCCCTGAACTGAACAAAGTGGCAGATCAAGTACGACTTGAACTTGAAACGTTTGATGAAGCCAAGAAAGCGGTTTCCGTCATTTCCAAATGCACCAAGCACGAATCATGGAGAGACTATTAGAAAGCGCAGAGTATCAAGAAACAGCCTAACTCGAAGAGGTGTCAAACAAGACAGTCGTAGGCTGAGGCCTAGATCCGACCTCAAAATCCAACCGGGAAGAAAATTGATACTCGTTTCTTATTTATCCAGGTTGCTCGAGGCACATCATTAGTTCCCATGCTCTTCGTAGCAGTTCGTTTGTCTGGAGGACCCCCGGCCGTATTGTCACGACGGTCAATACGTTTTCGAGGGTAAATCGGTAGAAGATCACGGACAAGAGCCAAGACGAATTTTCAAGTTCGGAGACCGTTTAAGCGTCGGACTTGATATAGAGTACGACAGTGACAGTGCTGTAGTCGCAGAGAGCAGAGAATGATCATACTATCAAGATGCGCGACGAGGATCAGGTCCAGATGTCTATTCCAGAGTGATGTGCGGCGCCGGTAGTAGCTCTGCGGACAGTGACACCTCTGAGATGCAAATTTGACAGAAGAGAGGTCTGTTTCATGACACTGATTGACAGATTCGGACAAGCTTTCGAGACTTGAAGGGGACCGGAGAGCCAAAATGCGCAACCGGTGCTACAGGCACTGGTGATGGTCTGGGGCGAAAACTTATTGGGCGCTTAACCGGCGTTTCGTACGTGACGGTCCGTGACACACCTCGTGACATCTCGCTTCCTGACCGATTTCAAATCCCAATTCCTAAGTATTTCCCAAGTATACCTTCACCCACTACCTCGCTCCCGCCAGAAATCTCCTCTACACCAGAGGTTATTTTGCACTATGAGGAGCTACCTCTCAAACTTGTGTTAGGGCCTCATTACCTCTCAGGAGTATGAAATCAAAGAAGTTACTCAAACTCGACGACACGCCTGAAGGAGGCCTGGCGTTCATAATCCGAAAACGGAATTCAGAAGCCCAATCTGCATTGCGCAAGGCTCTCAAGCAGCATGAGGTCGCCTCAGCAGAGCTTATAGTGACTGTTGTGCAGGTATTGGCATGGAGTCCGAGGGCCTCGAATCGTGCGTCCAGGCTATCCCATTTCACTCTTTTCATTTTACTGATATCTCAGACCCACGGCATGCAGGAGGCATTCATACATATCATCTACAATCAACTAGGATCTTTGTGTTCCCCCGATGCGTACTTTTCACCAGAACGGAGTATTTCTCGAGGGCGAGGTGATTGGTCCTTGGTCGTGTAGCTTTCGCTGGACTTCACAACGTTCCGGAAACCTTTGATGGGACTTAGAGATCGTAGGTGAACTGTACCATAAACGTGACTGAGGCTGACTTTTCTTCGAACTCAACGCTCTAATCTTGGGCACACTACGCGTTTGCATATGATTTTCTCCACCCATTGATAGGGCGAATCGGCGATGATGTGTAAGTACATCGTATGTATGGGAATCACTTCGAGCAATGTCAAAGCTCATTAACCAGCCAGGAAGACGCTCAGGCGTAATGTAGGGTCGATGGTGGCTTGTGAAAAGCTCGTATTCGGATTCGATAAACTCTTGAACGGCATGGGTGAGCATTTCCATTCCACAAATGCCGTCCCGTGCCTTGGCTGACTATTATCAATGATTCTCAAGGCGGACGGTCCATCTACCCTGCATGTCTGGATAGCCATTATCGATCACAAGCTATCCTTATACCCTTACCGTCTAGTTGACTGTCAAAGCCTATGCTCGGTCTTGCTGTACATAATACGCAACTGGTATGTCGTTGACCATCTGACATCGATATTCGCGTAAGAGTTCGCCATCTATTATCCTTTTTACCCTCCGGCAACTCACCTCCGTTGGTTACCCAGGGTGTGGCCTGTTATCGACTCCACTGCTGTGCTGTTGAGGCTGGGGATCGGCTGGGGATTTCAGGATGAAGGTGCTTCGGGAACCTTCGTCATCCTCGATTGGTTCGATGAATCCCACGTTTAGCATCTCGCTTCACGAGAATGGAATGCAGCATTCTATAGTTTACGCATGCATAAGCTGTGCCCGTATAAACCCCATGCCATACTCGGGAGAACCCCATTGACACAGCGTATAAATAACACTCATCGAACCCAAACGTCCTTCCTTTCAATGCACCTACCATCCGGTTTTGCTCAAATGTTTCCGAATCCAGCTACTCAAAGCATCGTGGACGAGATCAACGAAAAAGTCCATCGCCTTCACTCCGAAATCTCCTTGCTTCGCCAAACTCAGAATCAGTATGCATCGTTCATTCACCGACTCCCCGACGAAGTCCTCTCCCTCATCTTCACCTACACCGTCCCCACCAACCACTTCAACTCTCTAGATACGAAACGCGAGTCATTGTCGCCGCAAAAAGCCTGCTCGGAAGCCTCTTCGCTGGGAACGATATGTCGTCAGTGGCGGAGAGTCGCAGTCTCCACACACCATATCTGGCGGCGAATTAGCATTGCGGTTAGAACCGGCCGAAATGAATCGCACGCGCAAGACGCCGTTCTGACCGCGTTGAGGACGCACCTAACGCGTTCTGGCGATGTGCCGTTGGAAGTGGAGGCTCATTTGGTCGGAGGGAAGGCGTGTATGAGGGGTGTGGCTTATTCAGGGGTGCTCCGAGGTGGCCTAGATGAAGCGGTTTTAGGGCCTGATGCCATGCTTCGGATAGGCCGACTTAGGGTGCAAATCGACAGGGATTGGGAATATGGATTGGATATGCTTAGGGATATTCTGAAGCGTGGGTCCTCTGAGGGGCGTGGTGGTGCCCGAAGGCTGAAATCTTTCGACCTGGAATTTCAAGCATGCGAAGGACAGCTTCACGCCGCAGATGCTACTCTACGCGAACTTCTCGACGTCGTTGTATCCACCGAAACAGTCACTGATCTCTCTCTCAAATTCAGAACGGGCACTTACCGTATCAAAGCTCCCCATTTCGTACCCCCTCTTCTTGCAGACGGAACAACCTTTGACTTCCCCTTACCTCCTGCGAGGATCACCCACGCCGAACTTCACAACCCCTCGTTGGAGAAAGTCGAAGCCTTCATGTCTTGTTCCCCATCCCTCGTCAGTCTGCGTCTCGACATGGGGGATTCATCTCCCTACCCCCCCTCCAGCGCTACAGATGCACGACGTCCTGACATCCATTTTGCTCACCTTCGGGAACTGAGCATCACCCTCCCCAGGTTCCGCACCGGCCGAGAACGGTCGCATATCTTCCTGCGGCGCGTCCTTGGTGGGATCACGACTTGCTCCGCCTTGACGTCTCTCGCAATATCGGGTTCCGACCCTTGTTCGTCTGCGGAAGATATCCACACGGAAGATATGCATGATACTATCGTGGACTTCCTCGCTCGTTCGGGTGCGAGCAAGACTTTGTTGGCTCTTTCGCTACACAAGATGCCCTTAACGTCTGTTTATATCTTCACCATCCTGCGAAAGGTCCCCAATCTTACCGATTTGGATGTGGTCGAGATCACGCCACCATCAAAGGATGGACTGGACTGGAGAGCGTTCGGGGTGGAGATTCTGGCTTCTATGGTAGCTCTTACGAGTTGCCTACCGAGGTTGCGACGACTGGGCCTCCGCATCTGGAAGGACCGTGGAAACTGGATGGGATGGTTTAGCGATATGGTCGAAAGCAGGCGTGCGTCTCCAGAAGGGGCGGATGTGCTAGAATCTGTATCGCTGGTGATCACCTCTCCCTCCTGCACCGACAAGCGATGTATGGACCTGGAGCGTCTTCGTCGAGTGCAGGCTCAAGGGAATGTGGCGGTCCGAGTTGTGTACGGTAGCTCAGGTTCGGAGGTGGAAGTGGTTGGCCCTGAGGCAGATGGTCTGCTTGTGATGGCCTGAGCGCGTGTTGGTACGATTACTATGAAGTGTTGGACCGCCCCGTAATGAAGATCTTCTGTAACACCTTCTGTACATTGCTGTGTATGTACGTGTAATGCTATTTTGTTGTTCAATCGTACGACTCATTGCGGAGGCAAACGCGCGGGTACAGCGAGGGATGGAAATATCTGGATGTAGGAGAGGAATCAATTAAAGCAAGCGACCATTACTATCCAACCCGAACGCTCGAGTCAGCATAGTAGTCCGAAACGTAGCAAAACCGCAGGTTAGAGAATGCTCGACAACGAGACCGGAATTAGTAAAGTAGGATATAGTACATGCCAAACATTTGGCCCAAGAAATTGAAGAATGGTATCCGAATCAGGTACCTCAATACCTCCGGGAATGGCCCCGTTCCCTGTCATCCCTTTTGCGATCGTAGTCGTAATCTCTCTCCCTTCGTCTGCCATAATCACGATCTCGAGAGCGAGAACGATCGCGTCCACGGCGAGGATAATCATCGGCGTAGCGGTTGTCATATGGACGAGGGTCGTATGGCCGTTCGTCTGCAACAGGGTGAGTGCGAATATGGAGGTTGAGTTGGGAAGACGACACACAAGAATGACGCGAGGACTTTGGCGGGCCATAGTACTTTCCAGGAGTTGGTGTGCGAGCGCGACCTCGCCTGGCCTGGAAAGAAAACGCCGAATTTAGTTGGGGTGGCGTCTGGAAAGAACAGTCACACAAGGCGCACCTTTTCGATCGTGATCGGTTTGCCCAAGAGTTCCATTCCACTTAGTGCAGCGATAGCAGCCTCAGCCTCTTCGGGCGATTCCATGGCCACGAACCCAAACCCACGAGAATCGCGTGTGTGGGGATCGTATACAACCTCGGCCTTGGCCACCTACAAACAAGGGGAAAGATATCAGAGTTCAGCGAACCGTCATCGATGAAGAAATTGTGTTGGCTCGTACCCTTCCAGCCCTAGAAAAAGTCTCCTCGAGTAGTCTAGTGTCGACGTTACGACTCAGTCCTCGAACGTGTAGGTTGGTACCTGTGTTTCCTGAATCTGAATCCGTTCGTCTGCTAAGGGCGAGAAGCCATATAGGAGATCGACATCGGTAGATAGAGAGAGGAGAGAAAAACATAAGCAGATCTGAACGACTGGTAAAAGGAGAACAACACACCCTCTTTCTTCCCTCGTTAGAGGGCTTCTGCTTCTACTTCTTCCGCGTCGCCTGCTACCATCACCCACACTCGCGTTTTCTGGACGCTCTGGCATCGATATAGCTACAAATGACCATGATCGAAGTCAGGTTGAGAAGTAGACGTTGAGTAGAGGGTTGGTATAGCAAAGTTGAAAGGGCGGCTGGGGTGGCGTCAGGTTGACTTATTTTAATTATTTATTTTTCAACAGGCGGAAAGGTCGAAAAAATTCGGCAGCAGTGTTTGATATTCGAGAACATACCGATATCCATCCTTGAGTAGGCAGGTTCTGGCTGAGATGGTGGTGGTAGCGAGTTAAGAGGTAAGCCTGTCACGTTCGTCACAAGGAGGTACTCTTAACACGTGCAGTCGTAACAGAACGTACCTATCGTCGCGTCCGAGAGTTTCTCGTCCCGAGTCCCGACCTTCAACTCGAACACACTTCCTAATAGCCGTCGAGCCTAATTTAGAGGAAGTTTTGCAAGATAGCTTTGAGATATGGTGCAAACGGCCTAGTCACCACTACTTTTGTACAAATTTTTAGCACATGGAATTTCAATCATATGGACTATCTGTCTAACAGAAATACAGATACACATGTGAAGATTAAGACCCTTAGAGCGATAGTCAATTGGAGCAAAACTGGCCGAGTTGATCTTTCAAAGTCCGGCCAATTTGGCGCGGCGTCTAAGCGCCCTGTCAAACGCCCGTTAAGCGCCCATTAGCGCTGGCCCTGCGTTGTTTTTTGAGGCTCTGAGTTTTTTCATGAGCCTGGGGTGGTGAAGGACGGTTCTGGCGGGGCTGGTTCTGGCGGGTTCTGAGACCTTCCAGGCAAGCGCTCAGCTAAGCGCCCGGGACCATCGTTGCTGGACCAATTTGGCGCTTGTACAAAAGTAGCGGTGACTAGGCCGTTTGCACCATAGTTGAATCTTGAGGGACTCGACGTCATGCGGGAAATGCCGAACTAGGCTGTCACCTGATCGCGTGTTGTTTGTCTTGACCAAACTGGTCGTGATCGTGATGTGGAACTCCCACCCATCCATTGACCACAACGACCTGCGCTCTCCCCCCTCCTCTTCCTGTTGAGAAAACTCAAAGCAGATCCATATCTTCCAGATACGTCTCTCCTTGAACCTTTCAAGCACCTCGTAACCTCGCTACGTCAGCACGGCGCCCCGGGACGACATCTTGGACGATAGTGTCGGTAGACGAGCGTAGAGTGCATCGGACAAGGGAGGCATGGTCCTCGGAGCAGCGGCGAAAATATTCAGTTGCTTTGGGAGGTTGTGTATGCGGGACAGATCTCTCCGCAGTGTCGATGAATTGCTCAATACTGTGGGGTTTGATATCATTGAATCGATATCATTATCTGGGCAGAC